>OY101443.1:63456540-63615613 GCA_956483585.1 Gymnocheta viridis | reverse complement strand
CGCAAGGAAATAGTTCAGTTCAAGTGTTTACAAAGAAAAATCTTTAAATTATTAAATATTGCAAAATGAAGCAAATTAATAATATCAAAATGTTTCAAAAACTCTTTACCGAGTTATTTTTTTGTGTTTTAAAAAGAAATAGAGGTGTATCCATTACAGATTTCAAAAGTGGTGGCGAATCTGATATTTACAACATTTATTTTCAAAAATATAATTACTTGGCAGTAAGTTTAAAAACATTAAAAAAAGCCAACAACAGAGCACAACGATTACGCGTATATACATATATACGAAATAATGTAAGTAAATAAATTAACATGAATGAATATGTGTATAAATTTACATACATAGTATGTACATATATAATGTATTTCCTTAAATATGTATGTACCTATGTATGTACAGTAGTATAATAGTGGGTGAACAATTATTTTCATTTAAATAAATTTTCATTAAAATAATTCGTACTGAAAAATTGATATGTGTGTACATATGTACATACGTACATACTAGTGTGTATTTTTTTCACAATGCAATTGTGATATCACATAAAAAAATTTTCAAAAAATTAATTAAAATATACATATACATATCTATGTATATATTAAGTAAGGTTTAAGGTGTAGAAGCAAAATATCTATCTATATATCTATCTATATATTGCACTTGGATATATATCGTCACTTAAAATCCAAAAGAAATTAAGCGCCAAAAATTTTAAATCGACCTTTTCTAATCAAAATGTTATTCTCACATGTTCGAAAATAGCAATTTCATTTACGAAACCGAAAAGGATTTTTTGTTTCATAAAAACGATTACAATACTATTATTACACCTATTACTTTTATTATTTAAATCGACTGCGTCTATAAGCTACATACCTACATATATCTAAAAATATTGCTGCTAAGAATTAAATAGTACCTATTAATGTTTAAAAATAAAAGTGTACCTACGACCTTTTAGATTTTAGTTGACGTTAAGTGTAAGCAGTAGTTTTCATTAAAAAAGTTCGATTTTATTGAGAAAAACTAAATATAGTATCTACAAAAACAATATGTATGTACGTATATAATTTCATAAACAATTATCTAAATTACCAATATAAAAAATTCGGCTTTTGGCAGAAAAATCATCAATCATTTCTTACAAAAAACCTTCATAAATATTATTAATTAATTGTTCTGTAAACGCTGTTTAATTTTACTCATCTCATGGTTTTACTTGCTGATTTTTCTTGTGTTGGTGATCTGTAACTGCCCAAAATGATTTTTTTTGTTTTGTTTGTATGTTAATTTTACTCATGTTATGGTTTTACTCTCTGATTTTTCTTGCCTTGATCTGTAATTTTTTTTTTATGTTTGTGTATTAATGCAGGGATGAAAAAGTTGGTACAATTGTACTTTTTTAGCACTATTTGAAAGTAAAAAGTACAATAGCACCTCCATGACTAATTTTGCACTATTTCATAATTTTTTAAAATTTTATTTCATTATACGAAAGTATTTTAAGTCATTATTCCATTTTTTATATGGCAACTCCATGTTAACCATTCGTATACCATAAAGTATAATTTTATATTCAGATCGCAACTGATAGTCTTTTATGTACCTTTTCGAATTAATCATTAAATTTATTTTTCAACTTTGTCTATATAATATACTAGTACACGTACTTAGTACAAATGAATTTCGATGTACCTTTCTGTCAATTGTTAAGTTTTTTAAACACATATATCTACAAACGAATTTTTATATATGTTTTTAGTTACTTGTTTTAATAAAAAATATTTAAAAAATAAAAAGTACAATCGGACTGAAAAAAGTACACTTTTTCTGAAAACTTAGTACAATTTGAAAATTTCAATTTGCATCCCTGGTATGCATTGGCTACATTACACCTGTTCGCTCAAATTTAATAATACATTCATAGTTATTGCAAAAAGCTTGAGAGGGTTTGCCTATCGGACCTCTCTCATAAGGAAACTCTCAGAGAAATGAAGTTTATTTATCTAAAAATGTTGCCTTACTTAATTTTAAACAAAACTATCTTTTTTTGCATTGCGAACATGGGAATTTTAATTTCGGCTACTTTTTTGACAATGAAAACTAAAAGAGCTTTTTTTGTTAATGTTTTTAATTAAGTAGTTTTGAACTTTTTTGCACTTTAAACTAAATGAGTGAAGTTATATAGGTATAATACAAGTAATAAATGTTTTCTTAAGACATCGAATATTTACAAAAATAAATATCTTTCCATTTGGGGCAAAATTTAAAATGATTTAATTTGGGATATTTTACCTACAAGGAAGAAGTACTAGAAAATATTATGGAACGAAATAAATCTCAAATTAAAAGTAATTTGTTCTTCTTCCGTAATCCTAAAGAATTTTTTACACAAAACAAATTTTGTTTCACAAAAAGTTAAATTTTGTTTCACAAAAAGTTAAATTTTGTTTCACAAAAATAAAATTTTGTTTAACAAAAGATCTTAGTGACCAAACTGTTGATTCTCGAAGTTATATTTTAAGATCTGGGCAAACTAAAAAAATTACAGAGTGTAATGTGTATAATTGGCTATTCTACCTTAATTTTCAGGAATTTTTTTAAAAATTAAATTTTGTTTAAGAATTTCTAATTGTAAACTTTTTTATCCACAACGTTAAGTTTATAAAAAACCTGGGTTTTTGCCAACACTGCAAATACAACAATTTTTGAAGTTTATTGATCGAGATTGCTGCGTTATCTTCTTTCAAAGATTTTCAAAAACTTTTGTTTGTTGACGGTTTTTAGCAAGCATTTACATGTTTTTGAAAAACTTTGAAAGAAGATATCAAGGCAATCTCGACTAATAAATTTAAAAAATACTTAATTAAGATATTATTTTCCGTTTTGCCTTATTAAATACTTTTATTGTCATATCGAATAATATAATTTGTTTGTTGGGGTTTTTGAATAAGTTTCAAATACTATTGTAATTTTTTTAATTCTCAGTGATTTTTTAAAAGTTTGTGTATAAGATAAGAGGTTTGAAACATTTGAAAATATGGTTTAAGGTCTAGTGATGATTTGGCATTAGCACCAATGAAATGCATGTATATAGACTAGCTAAAAAAACCCTCAACAAACAAAAGTTTTTGAGATATATAAACTTTAATTATTTAACTTTACCCACTTCTTCAAAATATATTTTGAATTAAAAAATATTCTAACGAGCTTTGGAGTTTATTTCATATCAATTTATCAGATCGAGTTATTTCAATGAAATGAAAAGTGTAAAATTTAATTTAATATAATAAAAAATATATGTTTTCTGATATAATAGGAAAAACACGGTCATTGTTTTATAAAAGCGGTAAAAAATTTATACCAGATGCTCAAACATATTGGAATGATTGAAATATTTAAAAAAACAATTGAAATTTTGGACATAGATTATGATTTCGCTATGTCTATTTTAAACGAAGAATCAACCCACCAATCTGTAGAAAATCGTCGTAAAGATACATCAAGTACAAAATTTCGATCACCTACAAATAATCTCGAAGAAAATCAAGAAATAGACACAGCTATTTTATTAGAAGATTTGATAAATAATTCCGTCCCAATCAGTTTAAAGTTTAAATCTGAAGAACATTTTGAAAAAAATAACTTCATTCCCAGCATTGAAATTCTTGACTCTATTGTATTTGGAAATAATTCAAGCAATTTGCTGTCTTCAACCACTCTTCAAGCAACTCACAATTCGTCAAGAGAAAATTTAGAAAGTGCGTCTGCGATAGAGATTTCTACTAACTCTTCTCCAACAATAATGGAATATTCTGTCCTCAGGAAGCAAATTATAGGCAATCAGCATAACAGTACTGAAGAATGCAAAATTGAATCTAAAATCAATTCTATTTACAAACATTTTGTTGGAAAATATGACTTTTCAGTGGAGGAATTGAACTATATAGCCAAAAAAGTTAGAACACAACAAGATTTTCAATTAATTGTGCCTTACCTTGAAGATCATGCAAGAGAGGTTTTCAAAACCTTTAACAAGAGCTGTCCAATAAATTACAACAGCCATCGTTGGAACAAAAACTGCGACAAGTTGCAACTTTATTCACGATGTTTATATTATAAAAATGGATGTGGAAGATTCCGAACTACTATAAATTTTAGTGAAAATGCTGTTGACGCCGTTATATACGCTACAGGAAAAGAAATTCAACACAACTTTCTTTATAAAAGAGTGCAAATAAGAGCTGTAAGGAGAAAAATTGCACAAAAGGAGATCAAACATCAAAGGGCTGCAAATTGGCGAAACAGACGACTTTTAAAACAAAACAAAGCTCTAAGAAGAATCGGAAATCTTCAAGAAGTGCCGTCACCGTCTGCCTCCAGAAAAATTAAGTCGGAACAGTTAAGAAGTCTGGATAGAGATAAAGATATATTTATCGACTTATACAAAATGAGAAGAGATAAGTTGTGGGACGAATATATACAACGAATTTGTGTTCCCCAGGAAATTTATATGTTTATGAAAAAACAATTATTAATTCTGCAAACCAACAGAAACAAAATTTTAAAACTAAGCCGGAACACTCTCTTTTTTGATGCTACAGGTAGCGTAGTAAAAAAGTTTGATGATAAGTCAAAAAGAGTATTTCTGTATACCTTTATAGCGCATGTTTGCCGACAAGAAGAAAAAGGATTACTGCTTCCCGTAGCTGAAGCCCTATTAAGTAGCCACTATGCAGAAGATATAGAAAGATTCCTTATTTATCTCTATACTTTTTGTGTAAAAAATAGCATAGCATGGCCCATATGTAAACGTGTTTGTGTAGATTGGAGCTGGGCCTCATTAAAATCTATTAACAGGGTTTTTAATAGGCATAATAGAATACATACACTAGATCACTATTTATCAGCGTGTTACAACATTTGCTCAACTGGAAGGAAATGCAATGTGGTAGTTGTTCAAATTTGCAGTGTGCATTTTCTACGCATTGCCTTAAAAGATATAGAAGCATGCTTTAATAATGAAGTTGTCATGCAGTTTTTAAAACGACAAGTTATATATGCTATAAACATTAGCGATATAAACATATTTTTCAATTGGCTGGGTCGCATTCTGACCATTGTTGGCAGCAAACAAGTTTCCGATGACGTGAACAACGCATTGAAATTAAAATGCAAAATGGAATATGAAGAGGAAGTTATATACAACAATATTAACTTTGAAGAAGTGAAAGTAACAGCAAATTATAAAAAAAGTCCTTTTTATCTCAAAGGAAGGAGAATATATTTAAACATAATGAAAAACATTAACATAAATAAAAACGGAGAGAAGAACTTGTATTACAATGAGAAGTTCTGCAAATTACTTTTATGCAAATATTCAGCTTTTGCACCATTGTGGACAAATCTAATGGGAGTTTTCGTGGAAACAAAGGAAAAAACGCGTTTATCGAACAGCCCAGTAGAGAGCTATTTTAACATAGTTAAAAATATCACAATGAATGGGAGTAGATATGTACGAGCATCTGAATATGTTAGGGAGTCTTATGTATATATAAAAGCAAAAATTACAGAAACGGAAAGCGAGTACCTAGAAAAAAATAAAATTGAAGAAAACTCCAAAAAAAGAACGAATGTAAAATTGGACGAAGAAGTTTGGAAAAGAACGCCACAAAAAATAAAAACAAAAATAAGCGATAAGATTTACCATGAAAAAGTACTAAACGCATACTCAAGACTACCAAGAAGTCTTAAAGAAAAGAGACAAGTACTGCTTACTTACTACAATCTTGTTAGCAAAATAAGTTATGATACTTCTCTGTTACCCGAAATTGATGTAAATGAATTCGGAAGTCTCAATCCAAATAAAGAAATTTACAACAACATGTTGGAAATATATATTTTTATTTTAATATCTAAATATGGAGAAAGTGCCTTCTCATTAACAACATCAGAAGGAGAAAACTTTTTTTACACCAAAGACTTCAACATTAATCTGCCTCTTGCAAATTTTAAAAAAATTTTTATTCCAATTCTTCATAAACAACACTATACTTTGGTATATATAAATAGCGAAAAAAAAACATTAACATATCTAAACTCAATGGGTGAATCCAATAACAACTTTTTGGAAGTATTTCACAAGAAAAGCAATGTAAAGGGATATAAACTTTCCATGTTAGATCACGACCAACAAGGCGATTTGTTTAATTGTGGAATTTTTGTATGCTTATTCGTCAAAGCCATATTGTTGGAAAAAAGCTTAATTAATATGGAAGATCCTAATAGCTATAGAAACACAATGAAGAAATTATTTTATGAATATTCTGATGGCATATTGGAATCTTGTTTTCACTGCGCAACTAAAATTACTAACGCAACCCATATTTGTATTAAATGTCATAGAACACCATGTGACGGTTGTTTATCTTATCATTACAAAACCAGTGATAAAGATTTTTTCTGCTGTATATTTTGCACTGTAAAGTAGATGTAGCAAGGAACACATACTTTTTAAAAAACATGGCATATCGAAAGGAATTCACCTAAAAGGAGTAAAAGTATAACAATCTAAATATACTTATATATGTATATATATATATATGCTGCAACTGGGGAAGACCATATCCTGATGAATGTTTGAAATATATCTGTCAACAAATATGCTGCAACTGTGGCACCCCATATCCTGATGAATGTTTGAAATATATCGGTCAACAAACTCGTAACAAATTTATTTACATGTTTTGCAATGCAAAGAAATATTATTATATATATTATGAATACTAATTTAATTTTTTTAAGGTCAACAAATTTGCTGCAACTGGGGCAGACCATATCCTGATGAATGTTTGAAATATATCGGTCAACAAACTCGTAACAAATTTATTTACATGTTTTGCAATGCAAAGAAATATTATTATATATATTATGAATACTAATTTAATTTTTTTAAGGTCAACAAATTTGCTGCAACTGGGGCAGACCATATCCTGATGAATGTTTGAAATATATCGGTCAACAAAATCGTAACAAATTTATTTACATGTTTTGCAATGCAAAGAAATATTATTATATATATTATGAATACTATTATGCTCTATTATAAGCTGTCACAGAATTTACCGTTAAAGATAATTCTTAACATTTATCCAAAACAGCACATGCATTTTGAAAATATTCACATACACATAATGTATTGACGCATACATACATATGTAGTATGTCACCAATCTTTTCCAGAAATTTCACTAAAAAAACCGATTTTTTCAAAATCAATTTATTTAATTTCCAAAATTATTTCAGATATGCGACCAATTGGGTGCCATTAGGGACCCCTTGGACTACCCTACCTATATAGTGCACAACGTGTGCAATTCCATATTTGACCAAAATGGTCACCAATCTTTTCCAGAAATTTCACTAAAAAAACCGATTTTTTCAAAATCAATTTATTTAATTTCCAAAATTATTTCAGATATGCGACCAATTGGGTGCCATTAGGGACCCCTTGGACTACCCTACCTATATAGTGCACAACGTGTGCAAATCCATATTTGACCAAAATGGTCACTAATCTTTTCCAGAAATTTCACTAAAAAAACCGATTTTTTGAAAATCAATTTATTCAATTTCCAAAATTATTTCAGATATGCGACCAATTGGGTGCCATTAGGGACCCCTTGGACTACCCTACCTATATAGTGCACAACGTGTGCAAATCCATATTTGACCAAAATGGTCACTAATCTTTTCCAGAAATTTCACTAAAAAAACCGATTTTTTAAAAATCAATTTATTCAATTTCCAAAATTATTTCAGATATGCGACCAATTGGGTGCCATTAGGGACCCCTTGGACTACCCTACCTATATAGTGCACAACGTGTGCAATTCCATATTTGACCAAAATGGTCACTAATCTTTTCCAGAAATTTCACTAAAAATAATTTTTTCAAAATCAATTTATTCAATTTCCAAAATTATTTCAGATATGCGACCAATTGGGTGCCATTAGGGACCCCTTGGACTACCCTACCTATATAGTGCACAACGTGTGCAAATCCATATTTGACCAAAATGGTCACTAATCTTTTCCAGAAATTTCACTAAAAAAACCGATTTTTTAAAAATCAATTTATTCAATTTCCAAAATTATTTCAGATATGCGACCAATTGGGTGCCATTAGGGACCCCTTGGACTACCCTACCTATATAGTGCACAACGTGTGCAATTCCATATTTGACCAAAATGGTCACTAATCTTTTCCAGAAATTTCACTAAAAAAACCGATTTTTTCAAAATCAATTTATTTAATTTCCAAAATTATTTCAGATATGCGACCAATTGGGTGCCATTAGGGACCCCTTGGACTACCCTACCTATATAGTGCACAACGTGTGCAATTCCATATTTGACCAAAATGGTCACCAATCTTTTCCAGAAATTTCACTAAAAAAACCGATTTTTTCAAAATCAATTTATTTAATTTCCAAAATTATTTCAGATATGCGACCAATTGGGTGCCATTAGGGACCCCTTGGACTACCCTACCTATATAGTGCACAACGTGTGCAATTCCATATTTGACCAAAATGGTCACCAATCTTTTCCAGAAAGTTCACTAAAAAAACCGATTTTTTAAAAATCAATTTATTTAATTTCCAAAATTATTTCAGATATGCGACCAATTGGGTGCCATTAGGGACCCCTTGGACTACCCTACCTATATAGTGCACAACGTGTGCAATTCCATATTTGACCAAAATGGTCACTAATCTTTTCCAGAAATTTCACTAAAAAAACCGATTTTTTCAAAATCAATTTATTTAATTTCCAAAATTATTTCAGATATGCGACCAATTGGGTGCCATTAGGGACCCCTTGGACTACCCTACCTATATAGTGCACAACGTGTGCAAATCCATATTTGACCAAAATGGTCACTAATCTTTTCCAGAAATTTCACTAAAAAAACCGATTTTTTAAAAATCAATTTATTCAATTTCCAAAATTATTTCAGATATGCGACCAATTGGGTGCCATTAGGGACCCCTTGGACTACCCTACCTATATAGTGCACAACGTGTGCAATTCCATATTTGACCAAAATGGTCACTAATCTTTTCCAGAAATTTCACTAAAAATAATTTTTTCAAAATCAATTTATTCAATTTCCAAAATTATTTCAGATATGCGACCAATTGGGTGCCATTAGGGACCCCTTGGACTACCCTACCTATATAGTGCACAACGTGTGCAAATCCATATTTGACCAAAATGGTCACTAATCTTTTCCAGAAATTTCACTAAAAAAACCGATTTTTTAAAAATCAATTTATTCAATTTCCAAAATTATTTCAGATATGCGACCAATTGGGTGCCATTAGGGACCCCTTGGACTACCCTACCTATATAGTGCACAACGTGTGCAATTCCATATTTGACCAAAATGGTCACTAATCTTTTCCAGAAATTTCACTAAAAATAATTTTTTCAAAATCAATTTATTCAATTTCCAAAATTATTTCAGATATGCGACCAATTGGGTGCCATTAGGGACCCCTTGGACTACCCTACCTATATAGTGCACAACGTGTGCAATTCCATATTTGACCAAAATGGTCACCAATCTTTTCCAGAAATTTCACTAAAAAAACCGATTTTTTAAAAATCAATTTATTTAATTTCCAAAATTATTTCAGATATGCGACCAATTGGGTGCCATTAGGGACCCCTTGGACTACCCTACCTATATAGTGCACAACGTGTGCAATTCCATATTTGACCAAAATGGTCACTAATCTTTTCCAGAAATTTCACTAAAAATAATTTTTTCAAAATCAATTTATTCAATTTCCAAAATTATTTCAGATATGCGACCAATTGGGTGCCATTAGGGACCCCTTGGACTACCCTACCTATATAGTGCACAACGTGTGCAAATCCATATTTGACCAAAATGGTCACTAATCTTTTCCAGAAATTTCACTAAAAAAACCGATTTTTTGAAAATCAATTTATTTAATTTCCAAAATTATTTCAGATATGCGACCAATTGGATGCCATTAGGGACCCCTTGGACTACCCTACCTATATAGTGCACAACGTGTGCAATTCCATATTTGACCAAAATGGTCACTAATCTTTTCCAGAAATTTCACTAAAAATAATTTTTTCAAAATCAATTTATTCAATTTCCAAAATTATTTCAGATATGCGACCAATTGGGTGCCATTAGGGACCCCTTGGACTACCCTACCTATATAGTGCACAACGTGTGCAATTCCATATTTGACCAAAATGGTCACCAATCTTTTCCAGAAATTTCACTAAAAAAACCGATTTTTTCAAAATCAATTTATTTAATTTCCAAAATTATTTCAGATATGCGACCAATTGGGTGCCATTAGGGACCCCTTGGACTACCCTACCTATATAGTGCACAACGTGTGCAATTCCATATTTGACCAAAATGGTCACCAATCTTTTCCAGAAATTTCACTAAAAAAACCGATTTTTTCAAAATCAATTTATTTAATTTCCAAAATTATTTCAGATATGCGACCAATTGGGTGCCATTAGGGACCCCTTGGACTACCCTACCTATATAGTGCACAACGTGTGCAATTCCATATTTGACCAAAATGGTCACCAATCTTTTCCAGAAATTTCACTAAAAAAACCGATTTTTTAAAAATCAATTTATTTAATTTCCAAAATTATTTCAGATATGCGACCAATTGGGTGCCATTAGGGACCCCTTGGACTACCCTACCTATATAGTGCACAACGTGTGCAATTCCATATTTGACCAAAATGGTCACCAATCTTTTCCAGAAATTTCACTAAAAAAACCGATTTTTTAAAAATCAATTTATTTAATTTCCAAAATTATTTCAGATATGCGACCAATTGGGTGCCATTAGGGACCCCTTGGACTACCCTACCTATATAGTGCACAACGTGTGCAATTCCATATTTGACCAAAATGGTCACCAATCTTTTCCAGAAATTTCACTAAAAAAACCGATTTTTTCAAAATCAATTTATTTAATTTCCAAAATTATTTCAGATATGCGACCAATTGGGTGCCATTAGGGACCCCTTGGACTACCCTACCTATATAGTGCACAACGTGTGCAATTCCATATTTGACCAAAATGGTCACCAATCTTTTCCAGAAATTTCACTAAAAAAACCGATTTTTTAAAAATCAATTTATTTAATTTCCAAAATTATTTCAGATATGCGACCAATTGGGTGCCATTAGGGACCCCTTGGACTACCCTACCTATATAGTGCACAACGTGTGCAATTCCATATTTGACCAAAATGGTCACCAATCTTTTCCAGAAATTTCACTAAAAAAACCGATTTTTTCAAAATCAATTTATTTAATTTCCAAAATTATTTCAGATATGCGACCAATTGGGTGCCATTAGGGACCCCTTGGACTACCCTACCTATATAGTGCACAACGTGTGCAAATCCATATTTGACCAAAATGGTCACTAATCTTTTCCAGAAATTTCACTAAAAAAACCGATTTTTTGAAAATCAATTTATTCAATTTCCAAAATTATTTCAGATATGCGACCAATTGGGTGCCATTAGGGACCCCTTGGACTACCCTACCTATATAGTGCACAACGTGTGCAATTCCATATTTGACCAAAATGGTCACCAATCTTTTCCAGAAATTTCAGTAAAAAATCCTTTTTTTTTAAATTAATTTTTGTGGTGCCTGCCAACATATATCACATATTCTATTATTGTAATATCATTAGGTACATAATGGAGAATTTTTACCATATTTTTTTTGGCATGGACTTGGTCCCAATTCCTGGATTTTTCGTCTTTAATCAAATTTGCGACCACTGTTAACCGTTTTACAGAGCTCTGTTAACTGCAAAATGAGCTATGTTAAACATTTTTGGTTCGTGTCTCTGCTATTTAAATACGAATTTATCTTCACACACATGAGATTGTTATCATTGAAACAAACGCCTATTCGGAGGGTCTTGAGAAATCTTATTATTTGGAGACAATGAAAAAAAAAACTAGAAACGCGCTTGACTAAATGTATCGAGCGTAAAGAAGACTATGTTGAGGTATAGGTTAAGTTAAGACGACCGGTCATAACGACCTCGCATAGACCGAGTTGGTCCTTATCGTTACCATGATAAACGATAACCAGTAAATGCAAAAGTTAGTTCGATGTGATGATAGTCCGATTCCCGAGATTTCCCCAAAAGTTTTTTTTTTTTTTTTTTTTTTAAGAGAAGTAACTCTCAGGCAATTAGTAGTACCAACCCGTAGGTGTGTTACCTTCTTTGGGAAAGGGATAGTGAGAGAGGACAGATGGTGAAAGAGAGAAAGCTTAATTTTTACAACTCTGATATTGCGCGTTGTTAGATTTTAGATCATTGTTGCAGCGCCTCTCAAATAGGCGCATTAAATGTGTTTTAAGGTGTTGTAGCCATTTTTTTAATTATTTTACTTCGCCGGCGATTTTGCTACAATACAAAACAATTCCCGAGATTTCCCCAAAAGTTTGGTAGTAATGATCACCCAGGCAGTTGGCTCTAGAGTGTATGATTGCCGGATAGCAGCAGAGTATGTGCTCCAGCGTAGCTTTTTCCCCTGGTACCCCACAGAATCTGCAGTTGTCACTAGTCAGTTGTCCCGCCCTTTTGGCGTATACTGCCGTCCAAGAGTGACCCGTTATGAAATCTGTCAGAAGCCTACGGTCTTTTCCCGATAGCGATAGAAGAAGTTTAGTCGATTTCGGATCATAGGATCTCTCCACATAACTTTGGATACTTTACACGTTTCGGTGTTACCCCAAACCGCCTTAGATTTCCTCTGTATAGAAGAGTCTGTATCTCTCTTAATATTGTGAATTGGAATTGGAATGTCTATCACCCTGTTATACGGTAAATTGAACTCCCCGTTTCGCTAATTCGTCCGCCTTCTCGTTACCTTCTATGCGTTGGTGTCCACGAACCCAGTAAATATATACACTTCTGTTGGTACATAATCTATCAAATGATTCGTTGCACCTTTGAACAATCGAAGAGTATAAGTATATTCAGTGGATACTGCCTTGATTGCCGCCTGACCATCTATAAAGAAGTTAAAGTATAAAACGCGGAAAAATTTTCATTTTATACAGAAAGTCAAACTGTCCTCGTAACATATTATTTTCTTTAGAGGAAAACAAAATTATAAATACCCTGTAATTAGTTAAAATGCTGGCAAACATATGAAGTACGCACACACTATTTTCTTTGCATACTTCTTCTTTGGCGTTTTAATTTATTACTTAAACAAGAAGTTGTCATTGGATTATAAACAACGACCTCAAAATGTCAATTCTTAGAAGTCATTGAAAGCACAATAAAAATTAAATGTCTGCTGACAGTATTGATCTCGTCTTCGAGTGTGCTAGACTGTTAGTCTGGAGTTTGATTGTTGCGATTAGATTCGATTACATGAAATGTTTAAAAAAATAATGCATGCAATAAAAAATTCTAATAGAAATCGGAGATCTTTTTAGCAGCGTTGTCAACTTTTTATAACCAAAACGCACGCGGCATACACCCTCTCAAAACGCGCTTAATCATGGCGTTAACAGATATTCATAACCAAAACGCGCTATTCCCAAACGCGCTAATTTAAATTTTGATAAAAGTCGATGCATGTATTAGAAAAAAAATCCAATATTTATTGAAACAAAATAATAACTATCTATAGTACATATTTGTCTTTAAATTCATTCAGGTACAAAAAATAGATACTTACAACTATTAACAACATATAAGAAGCTTAAAACGACAGAAAAACTTAAAATATTCTTTTGGTATATCAATACAAATTTTAATGATACGTGGTAAAGTTGAAAAGATTAAATCAATAGCTGAGTCTTGTTTTATTATGTGTGTGAAGTTAAATTTTAAAATATAACTCCCTAGATACAAACCACAGAGTTTAACAGAACTATGTTAGCATGTTAACAGGACTCTGTACGCATATAAAATGTTATTTAATCTATTAGAAATGGAATTATTTTCGGAAGGAGTCAATGTGGGCAGAAAAAGTTGAATGGGTTTTGAAGACAAAGTGCTCCTCTATTATTGTTCGTAAATGGATTCTTTAACAGTTGGATTTTGAACGAGTTATTTCCAGTGGCCATCCCTTAGAACAAACACCCTAATTTGGAAAACTTTTTCCAAAAGTTGCTATTTTACATATTTAGTAAAATATTAATAGTTTTATTTGATTATTGAGGGGTATACTCGTAGCTAGTTCCCATGCGCATTTCACTGTTGCTAATGCAGATCATCAGGGAATTTTACCCAAATATTTCTTAGAACAACTGGAAATATTATATTTAACCTTCATTGAAGCAAATGAAAAGTTTAAACAATATCAAAGTTGCAACAAGAACTCAATTAATAAAATATAGTTTCTGAGAAAATTTTCAAAATTATATGAAATGTAAAAAAATATTTCATGCAACAAAATATTTTATAGAAAATCAACAAAAATTGACCAATTGGTCTGCCTTCAGCAAAGTTTTTTATTTCTTAATGTTTCATTTAATTTTCAGTTGTTTTTTTTTAATTTTCAACAACTTTGCAATATTATTCAGTTTTTTAATAGTTGGAATGTTTATTATTTCTTTTGGGTTTTATTTATTAATTACACAGCTTTACAAATTTTTAATTTGGAAAAATACCAAAAACGCCACTTGCCTAGATAAGTTAATTGGGACCTGCTGAACACGAAAAACGCTATAATTTTTTTTTCTAAGTACCTTTTTTAGATAACGGTACCATAACTCAGCCATTTCTTGCCAGATAGAAATTTGCAGCATATCGACGGAAAATTCAATTCAATTACCTTGCCAACGATGTGCCATTTATCTTGATTGGACTTTTCGGTTGGCCTCCACAAGGTGTTGAGTGGGACCATACATCGAAAAACACAAAAACACCGTTATCTAAAAAACGGTACTTAGAAAAAAAATTACAGCGTTTTTCGTGTTCAGGAGATCCCAATTAACTTATCTAGGCATGTGACGTTCTTGGTATTTTTTGGCTGTAAACCAGTGTTATGAAACACCAAATAAAGCAACTTGATATTTTTCACTACAAGATTCTTAACTTAAGAACTTCTTGTTTTTGAAATAAAAAAAAATAGTTATGTCATCAGTTTTAAAAAAACAAAAATCATTGAATTTTTTCGATGATGAATAATTTCCTGTTTGCTAAAAGAACACAGAAACAGAATTTACAAAATCCCATAAATCAATTAATGATAAAAGAATTGTTTTTATTGCACATATTTTCAGCAATTCCAAAATTAAAATAATAAACAAAAATAATCCCAAATCCTACAAATTTATTCTTTAATTATTAGTATGAAAAAAAAGCAGAAAACAAAATGCTACAGTGTTACGAAAATAAAATTATTAATAACACTTTTTTATATAAACGAAAACTTGGATAGTTGTTGAATGCTTAGAAAAATAAATTTTTCCTCCTCCTGAATTCTTTTATTAACCTTCATGGCAACAGCATAATTCCAGCTATAAATGAAACTCCAGTCTTTTACCACAAGTGTGGATAAAAACGATTTTTTAGGGCGCTTTCAAACCGTTTTTGCCGGTTTTTCGAATTAAATGTACAACAGGTTTTCTATTTGTATTATTTTTATTTTGTATCTTTTAGGAGGAACAATAAAATGTATCTACAAAATATTGACATTTTATTTATTTATTGCAGACATACAGCACTTCTCATAATTATAGCACCATTATAAAGCTGATTTTTAGCAATTATCTTTTTCGCAACACCGTTTTTGGCAGCTCAGCTGTTTTCGTGTTCCGTTTGCCCTGTAATTTACCCATGACATTTACTCTACTTTTTAATTATTCCAAATATTTCATACTCTCTTGCTTTTTCCAAAGCCGTTGCCTTTGAGATATTTGGAATAATTAAAAATCAGAGATGGAATTTCGTACTAACCGAAATTGATTTAACTTGTAAGAAATGAATAAGTTGCACTTTTCGTATTCTAATTCGTTAAATAATACGGTTAAATAGTTGATATTTTCTAGTCACTAGTATCCACCGTCAAAAGTGGTAAAATCGAACAAAGAACGCTGATGAGATGGTGTAGCGACCTCGAAATCAGTACTGATCCGTTCTGCTAGTCTGATGAATAAATTGTTTCAAATAAAAATAGTACTCTCTTAATAAAATATAATGAATTTATCTAAATATAATTTCTTAAATTAAGAAAGATATGGGTAAACTCAGATTTGAACTTAAGCCAAAAATTTTCATTTCAATATAAACCTTAAACAGTTCAACAATTACGATTAAATATTAATTAATTAAATAATAATAAAAAATAACATAAATTTTTAATTTTAACAACCTCCAATATCTGCCTTTCTGCCATCACACCTCTCAAACGACTGTATTAATTACATTTCTAGAAAAATTATTTAATTTTTAAAGGAAATCTTTGGATTAACTGTTGCACCATTTTTTATAATTCTTTGCATTCATTGCTAATATAGATTTCCTGAAGTTTTAAAATAAAGATGTGAAGATCTTAAAAAGTAATCAAAATCTTAATTCTGAATTTTTAAAAAAAATTTTATCCAAGTTAAAAAAAAATGTGACCCGGAATGGAAAGAATGAAAGTTAATTTATTTTTGTTTCTAAGAGCGCATTTGAATATTTCAAAGAGCTTTATATTTTTAAAAACTATAAAATAATTATATATTAAACCAAAAAAAAAATTCCAAAATTTAATTTTTTTTTATTTTTCATACAAATTCTATTCCGAAGAAAATCGGACATTTCTTTGCATTTTGTTGTCTATATATATTATTTACCAAAAGATGTTTTCTGTTTGTATGAAATATCTTGCGTAATACTGTAACAAAATTTAAAATTTAGATTTTTGTATGTATTATCACTTTTGTGGGGAGTTTTACGCAATTACATCGCAATACAAAAGGAAGAAAAATAAAGTTTTAAAAATTCCCTACATTTTCCTTAAAATGAAAAATCTGTACTTTTTTCTCTTCTCTTGAAATTTTCCAATGCAATATGAGCACCAAAAAAATTTTTTTTAAATATTTACGCAAAAAACTTGTACTAATAGTTTTTGTTAATTCTTTTTATTTTTTACACAGCATTTCTTCTACTTTATTTTTTATTTTTATTTCTTCCTAGTTTATCAGCATGCCAATTGAAATAGTTTAGAGTTGCTATAATTATGAACAGCAGTATATAATATACAAAGTAACACAATGTAGTGTATTTTAATAGCCAATCTTTTATTTTGTTTTAAAGAGCGACGAATGTATAAAAAAAACTAAACATTTGGCATTATACTCGTATTATTGTATTTTTATTTGCTCCAGGCTGGAAATTTTCCATTCATAATATTGTTGTCACTACACTCGTGTTACTGTGTGGTGATTAAAACATTTTTGCTACTCTTCTTTCACTTACTCGCAACTAATTGGTTTGTCAAATAAATAATAGCATTTAGCAGTTTTAGCTTTTTAATAATAATTTCGGATATGAAACTTTATTTTATTTATTTTTTTTAATATTTTAAATTTTCACCAAGAAAAAGGAGATTTTTTTCGGAACAAAAGTAACTTTTGGGAAACTATTGCCTGCCAATCACTGCGTGTGGACCTTCTTTGGGAAATAAATGATAGAGAACAGATGAAGAAATCAAATTCTTTTACAACTCTGTTAATGCGCAGTATGTTGCATAATTTTTCGAACAGGCGGAAGGCAGCTGCATACATTTAGAAATGTTTTGGTGTTATAAAAAGAGCGGCTTAAAGTTTTAATACCGATTGATGGAAACTTTTCTATATAATGTAATTTTTTATTTCGTATAATGATTTTTAATTCGAACTAATTTTTACGTATCCGGCATTTTTGTTTATACCAATCTATATATATATATATATATTATATAAATAGGCAAAGATAAATTTTTATATCTCTTTTTCGCCTTTGTTTGCCAACCGATTTTCTTCATTCTTTTACTAAATGGTAGACATTAAGACATTTAGTAACCCGACTATATATTATTTAAATCGGTTCAGTATTAAAGGAACAGAAGGCTCCTAAATTTGACACTAGTACAACTGCTAAAAGTAGATACGTTCATTCACTTATGTAAGTTTTGGTTCAAATAAAAACGAGAATGTTTTTCTCTTCAAATGAATGAAGTTGAAAAAGAAAGAGATAAGAATTAAATATGAATGTACATGTTCATTCACGGGGAATGGGATGCTAAGTAGGTGGTTTTTTATCTTTAAATTAATGCAACTAAAATAGGTATACGTTGAAACTGGCGGTCGAATTTCGACCATTAGGTAAACTCTAGTATAAATAAATAAGTACAAGGTGGGCCGAAAGAAATCATCCTATTGGAAGATGCTCTTATTTTTGCAAATGGCGGCCAATGTCAAATCTGTTTTGACATTTGTGAACTAGACAGATGCAGAATACAAGTGAATAAGCCATGGAGCCATGAAACCTACGCCCAAGCCATCCTCAATCTCGAGGATGAAGTAGACGACTTTTCGACCAAAATCATAATGAGCGCTGAGGCTAATTTCCACGACAGAGAGTACGTGAACAAGCAAAACTATCGCTTCTGGGGCACCGAAAATCCACGAGTGATGCACGGGGAGCCATTACACCCACTGTTCACGCTGGAGGAGTCATCGAGCCATTTTTTCGAAGACGCCGCTGGTCAAACGACAACAGTGATCGGTGCACGCTATAGGGCCATGTTAACCGAGTTTTTTCTGCCGAAATTGAACGAATTAGGACTGGAGGATATGTGGTTCCTACAGGACGGAGAAACGACACACACTGCGCGAGCCACAACCGATTTTCTGAAAGCGGCGTTCCCGGGTCGCTTCATCTCTCGTTTTGGCATGGGTGTGAAGTTAGCTCCGCAAGTTAGCTCCGTTTGTACCTCTTGCTGTTAAGTTAACATTGCTTTAACTAAAAGACTGTTAAGTTAACAGAATTAAGTGTAAGTCGAGATTTGTTCGCAAAAGTACTAAAGTACTGATTCTGAATATAACGCTAACTATTCTGAAATTTGCAATAGCTTTGCGTTCTTCCATAATTTCAAGATCGCCTGATTTAACCGTCCCATATTTTTTCTGTGGGATTTTTTGAAGTCCCGTGTTTACGTAAACAATTTCAAGACCCTGGAAGCCCTCAAGGACAACATTCGCCACGAGTGCGAGAATATGTCGCCCGAAGCTCTCGCCGAAGTGATGAAAAACGCCATAAAACGAGCACGTATATTAATCAATTGTGACGGCGCCCATTTGGCCGATATCATCTTCACGACTTGACCAATAAAATTCTAAAGGTTCAAATAAACATAATCAAAAAGCAGAATCGAAGTTTTTCATTTAGAAAAAAATGAGAGCCAAATAACATCGTATGACTTCTTTTGGCCCACCTTGTGCATAAGACAAAAGCCAATATTCCAAGCAACATAAGATAAATTAATTTATTCCAACCCAGACATCATGTCATCGTTTGGTCCATACAGCGCATTCTTGACATCAGTTTAAAATATAAATTTCTAGTTTTTGAAAATATGAATACAAATCGTTGGCTTAATATGGAAAGGACGTATCTCGATTTTTTTTCGAAACGCCGCTTTTAATCTTTTCTGGCATTGTTACACTTCCAAAAACACCAGAAAAGCTTAAAATCGCAATTTAAAAAAATCAAGTTCTGTCCTTTCTAAATTAAGCCAATGAAATGCAAATATTGCAGCCATCACTGTAGAACGTACACTTAACTCTTTTATTGATTTTATTTTTTCTATATTAAGATGAAATCGGGTTTAATTGAAATAACTTGCGGCAGAAAATTATGGAAATCGAAGAAGAAAAAACCCTTTAAGTAAAAGTAGTTTTTTCTTTAAATTTCAGCTGATTAAATTACGACCAAAATTGTCTGCAATGCGAAAAAAATTTAGTACGGGTAATTAATGTCTTCAAAGCGACAGCAGAGCCTATTGTCTAAATAAATTTTATCTAAAAAAAATAAAACGTTTATTATATTTTCACAACGAGTGGAAACACTTCGTTATGAACAGCATGACGAATGCCGCGTCATAATATAAAATTCTGCTATTCAAAAGATTGATTAGATTTGCGAAAAAAATTAAATCATTTTATAAAAAAATTATTATTTTATAAAATCATAAATTACAGGCAGCCGACAGACATTTGAACGCCCACAGTAAAATAATTAAATAAGTTTATTGCCCGCCAGCAAATATTGTTAACAATTATTACTTGAGTTCAATTATATGCACTTAAGAAGATTTATATGTTTTATAATTTATTTTTTTAAATCAATTAAAATACTATTTTAATTTGTAATCAAAAGAAAATAGTTTTATTTTTATAAACAATCAGTTGCACAGTTCCTGCTAACTACATATTATAATATATTCCAGATAATAATAACCTTTTCAATACATTTAACAAATCAACGAGTCAATTATTAATTATCTTGACTGTCGCTGCGCACATGTAAATTTGCATTAAAAAACGGTTTTGAAAATTTATATTAAATGAGGCTGCTTCAAAGTATGATCAGACTAGGCAAATATTTTTTAAAAATAAGTGTAATAACTAAATATTGTATATTCTGCATAGAAAAAGCTAAATTTTTTTAATTAAAAAAAATTGTTTAGATTTGCACCACTGAACAAATTGAATGATACAGATGTGTCTAAGTTTCAAGGTTGGTACAAGGGAATGGTAAATCGATTTCGATTCCGATCGCAAATTGGTTTTGTGTTAAGAAAAATCAATTTTTTGCAATCGATTTTACATCGGCGATTTTATACTGAAATCGATTTTTGACTTTTAAAATTGATTTTTTTTAATAATTAAAATATTCTAAATTTTAATTTTCATTAAACAGTTGAAATGTGTAGATGAACACAGGCCTGTTCTGTACATCACGAGATCTCAAATCACGTGATTTCTAAAAATTAAAAGCAGTTGTTTTAGTGCTTTGTAAATCGTACGATTCGTGACATTCGAAGCTCGAATAAAATATTCCATTGTGAACACCAAAAACGTAAAAAACAGTAATAAAAACAGCAATAATAAGAATTTACTTTTGAAACTCACCTGGTTTGAAATCACCGTGATTTCAGAACAGGTCTCAATATTGTAGAAATACAGAAGATGAAATCAAACCACAATTTAATCAATGACATTCCTGTTAAATTACGCCAATATTGAAACAGAGCAGTGCGTGATCGACATTTAAATCCACTAGAAGAGTGGGGAAATACAAAGCAATATATCCCAACATCGACAACATTGCAAGGGAATATTTGTGCATCCTTGCGACATCAGTGCCATGTGAGCGTTTGTTTTCTAAAGCTGGCTTAATAGTGTAACTCAGCAAAGAAACAGTCCAAGCATTCATCACAGAAACAAACAACTTTTTCTACAAAATCTTAGCGAACAAGATTGGTTTGATAACGAACGTAATTAGTAAAAGGCGATTTTAACAAATAAAAATTACTAAAATACTGAAATTTTCAATAATTTTAATTTAAAACATAATTATAATATGTACGAGTATGTAATATGCAGATATGTACCTTTTAGAAATAGTTTTTCTTTTTTGCTTTTGTGTCTATTTTGAGTACGGCTATTACCCTGATACCAGAGCTAGGGTAGCCCCCAATACGGTTGTAGGCATGCGATCAAAGGTTATGCCAGGAAAGATCAACATACATATTTTCAGACTAACGTAAGCAATCTTACTCTCTTTTTTTTAACAAGGATAGATCTTTTGGTCATCTTAGGTCTGCATTCTCTATCCTATACCCTGCATCACATTCATCAAGGTGTAGCTCTATTACGCACATGTGCATGCGACTGACTAGCAAAGCGTATGCCAACGCACACCCGCCCCTATCAGCTCACCAACTTTCCAACCAAATCGAATGGCGGAATAAGCAAACAAATTATAATTTCACTGATTTTCTTGGAGGTTATTAGACAATCAAATACATAAAAGATTGTCAAGAAATTTTAACGCCAGCAACGATTTGAGTTTTTTACTTTTTTTTAGAAAAAAAATCTTAAACCCCTCAAAAATATTTCCCATTTAATGCTCATCCAATCACTCTTTAAATAAGTTCATCATCTCCAGCGGAAAGAAAGAAAAGAAAAATTAACAACAAAAACCATCTGTAAATTAATAATTAACACATTTAGGAGAAAATGTTGAAAAATAAATTGTCGACAGAGTTAATAAATCTAAAAAAAAGACTTGAAAATTAAGAAAAAAAAAATATATAAATTATGTCAATCATAAATTTGCGAGCTGTTTGGAGGCATGGGGCACACATTTGATGCTACACTTGACATTCGTTTGGCAAAGTAAAATAAACAAACCAGCTTTTGAGTAGATTATTAAACTAAAAGTTGTTGCACTTTGCGAGTATTTAAAACTTTTAGCTGTTAAATTGTTTTCTGCTTTATTTTGGGTCAACTGCAGGGTTCACATTACTAACTTGTCTGAATAGCTCAAAATTCTCTATCTCTATTCTGACCGAGAAGGTGCTTAACGACATCTCAAAACTGCTTAAGTTTTGTGAACTGTGAATGCGAAAATTTCACCATTTTTGTATTGATTTTTAATAATTTCATGCGCTAGTGAAGCGTACAATATAGTACATATGGAGGGCTCAGAGCTGAAGTAAACCAAATCATAATATATGAAAAATTTCAAAACTATTGCGAAATTCCGCGCAAAATTTAACTCGATTTAGTTCTGTAACGGACTAAGTAAAAAAGTGTTTCCTTCCTAAGATAACGTTAAAAACCCCAAGTCAATGGATCTCATTTTATATTTTAATTAATATTTATACGTAATTGTTGAATTGTTTTAAAGGATATATTTAAATAAAATTTTTATGGCTTGAGTTCAAATCTGAGTTTACCCACATCTTCTTAATTTAAGAAATTATTTTTGGATAAATTCATTATTTTAGTAAGAGATTACGTATAAATATTAATTATTAAAAAGGAAGGCACCCGTCATAAACCATCATGTTTACATTGTCACACCGGTGGTTGAATACTAAGAAAGTCAACTACAAGAAAAAAATAAAGTAAACAAAAATGGAAAACTGATTGATCTCAAAGCCAATGACTCTGGAAAAAGCGGGAGAGTATGGAATATTTGGAATAATTAAAAATCAGAGAACCGAATTTGATTTAACTTGTAAGAAATGAATAATTTGTAATTTTCGTATTCTAATTTGTTAAATAATACGGTTAAATAGTTAATATTTTCTAGTTACTAGTATTTACCGTCAAAAGTGGTAAAATCGAACAAAGAACGCTGATGAGATGATGGTGTAGAGACCTCGAAATCAGTACTGATCCGTTCTGCTAGTCTGATGAATAAATTGTTTCAAATAAAAAAAAGTACTCTCTTAATAAAATAATGAATTTATCCAAAAATAATTTCTTAAATTAAGAAGATGTGGGTAAACTCAGATTTGAACTCAAGCCATAAAAATTTCATTTAAATATATATTTTATATTTTATTTATGGTAGTTCATTTACTGAAACTCAAAATATCTTCGAATTGTCTTTTGGTGACTCGGCTCACTTCAGCTCTGAGCCCTCCATATATATGTACATACATATATCGTTCTATTTTTTTTATTAATGACGTAGTTTTTACTTGTCATCTGTCAAGAAGTTACAAGTTGAGTCATGGCAACTATTACAATGGCAGGCTATTGAAAATGAAACGTCTTATTGGAATACCCTTTATGTAGCAATAAAATTGATCATCTATCTGCCCAAAGCTGAAGTGTACCCAACAATTTCGGCCCTCGTTGTAGCTTTTCTTTAAGTTCATTCACTTGTTTGTCCTGTATTTATCACGAACTTTGTTTTTAGATTTTTTGTTTTTTACTGTACAAATAATCTCTGTAAACGAAAAATAATGTATAATCAGAATTTAACACTTTATCTTATTCATAAAGGGCAGTTTACGCTATAATACAAGTTATACGTACTCGTAAATTAGGGAAAACAAAAAAAATTCCCAGACATTCATTTGTGTTTCAAATATTTTGAAAATTCATTATTGTTGCGTGACATTTTAACAAAATTTCTACAGTATTTTTCCGTTAAATATAGTTTTACTATTTGTTTTTGTTTGTTTGTTTTTTTTTGTACATACGATATTATTTTGGGACCAAAAATTAGTCTGATTAAATTGAAAAACGTGACATATTTGAGATATTTGTTATTATTATTAGAGATGGGCAGCGTGTTTACGTGATTAACATGAATCATGCATGATCATGAATAACTTTTCCCTTAATACAAGTATGAGTGTGCATTATTGAGTGTGCTTGAGTAGAGTTGACGTCATTGGTAACTGTCCACTCATTGTCGAAAACTATTGTATACTATTGACAGCATTTTATTATTGTATTAGGGATATGAAATGTTGAGAATAACTAATTGTTGTCTACAATTTATTTTTTTTTAAACAAAAACAATTTACCAACATTTACGAGGGCAGTTTGATAACTCCGTGACTTTATGTATAAAATAATTTTTTTTTCCAAAAAAGCTTTTTAATTGCCAACATAGTATTCCTTAAGCTCGATACATTTAGTCAAGCGTCTTTCTAGTTTTTTCATTCCTTCCAAATAATAAGATTTCTCAAGACCCTTCAAATAGGCGTTTGTTTCAATGACAACCTTTTCTTACCACTCAAACATATTTTAAAATTTGTAAACAGGAAATAGCCACAAGTGGCTAAATCCGAAGAGTATGTCGGATGGGGCAGAAGCTCGTAGCCGAATTCATGGATTTTTGCCATAGTAAACGCGGTTACGTTTATGGTTGTGTGTACAATCGCTTCACCCACCCCGCGGATAGCTTTTTCATATCCAAATATTCATGAAAAATATGATGTACTCGCTCGATTGAGATGCCTAAAGCCTCAGGCAGCTCACATACTTTCATTATCCGATCATCCAATACCATTTCAATGGATATTATCGACTAATTCTGGCGGCACGATTTTTTTTTGGTGATCTTAATGTTTGGCATCATTTGTGCTGGTACGATCACAACGAAATTCAATAGTCTCCGACTGAACGCACTTTTTCAGGCCGAACCCGAATTTCGGTAAATTTTCCCAAGTTCGATCGAACCCGAACCCGAACTTTTTGTCAATAAATCTGAACAATTGTGCTTTTTTAAAACCAAATAAAATTTCAGGAATTAATGACTTTTGCACTTTCGTGAAGATGCAAAATTAAAAGATAAATTGCACTTTAAAATAGCAAAACGATTTTATTAAAAAATAATTACTAATTGGTTTTTCATATAGTACGGGAGTTCAATATAGACAGTATACATACGTATGTACATATCGTCATATGAATTCATAAAAGCCCTAAGTTACATTGAACAAATTTTAGAGGCCAAGCAAAAAACTCTCTAATATGAAAAGTTAACTAACATTTTTCGAAATTGTTTCAGTTTAAGCTTATTTCTTATTAAGGAACTAACACAATTTTAATATGTAAAATTCTCAAAATTTATAATTTTAATGGCCAAAAAAGCAACTTTTCTGCATGTGTACCATGTAGATTATTTCTTCGGTTTGAATAAATTTGTCCAGCAGCACTAAATAACTGCTCAATGGCAACTCTGGCTATTGGTGCTGAGAGGTACTTTCTGGTCACAGCATTAAGATTTATAAATAGAGTGGATTTGCAATATTCAAATATATCTGTATTTCGATTATTTAAAGGTTCTGTCAAATATATCTTGTTTTCTTTTTCAACAACATATTCGTCCTGTTCTTCTTGGACTTCTTCATGTGGTTCTGTATCATGTTTCTCCCACAAGGACGGTCTTTTTATTGTCGAATTTCTATTTTATCCTTGATTTATCATTTGTGATATTTTTTTACCAGTTTGTACGTTTCCCCAATAATTGCACTGTCTTGTAAAAAATTATTCATTTCCATTTTAGATTTTTCCATCTGTTCAATTTGTAAAGTATTTGGACTTGAACCGAGAGTCTAGAATCGTAGCAACCCTCAAAAGGCATTCTTCTATGAATTGGAATTTCTTAACTAAAAGTTCTTTTAATAACTGCTTCAATTCAATTTTCGATTCGTTTTTATCTAGCTTCGACATAAGCATTTTGAATAAAGGAATTACTATAGAAATATCCTTGCTTGCCAATCCCACATAAATCATATAAGGTCTAAAATATCTGCAGTGGTTGGCAACTTGTATGAACTGAGATATAAATGGGATGGGATGGGATGAGTCGGTGATACAGAGCAATATCAATTACTCGTCTCTCATTTACGGCTACAAGAGAAATTCCGATTTAAAATCCTTACAGGTTTTGCAAAACCGAGCTTTAAAGAATGTTTATAAGTATGTTTCCCACTTTACTATTGTACAGAGATATAGTACGTACTTTTTTGCCTATTTATGGATTGCACACAAAGCAACTTTTTATATATGTTTACAAAGTTCTGCACAACATTGGATTCCACACGATTGAATTGCAGAGGATACAATATAACATCAATATAAGGATAAGTTGCAACATACCGATAGTAAGCTGCCTTTTAGAAACCACCAAGCAGAGAATCGAACACAATGGTAGTTTACAATATAATAATTTGCCAGTATCTATTAGAGAATCAGACTCTATCTCAATTTTTAAAAATAGATTGAAACAATGTTTGCTACAAAACATTGATATGCTTCTATTATAAAGAAATTTTGTATTCTAATAAAAATTTTTTTATCTTCTTTTTAATTTAAAAATATTAATTTCCGCATCAATTTTAGTTATCATTTTATTTAACATTATGATTATAATGCGTGATCCATTTCGATGTTCCCTACTTTTTTAAAGAAAAAAAAAACAGAAAATTCAAATTTAATGGAGAATATTTATTATCATTTGAAAGAAAATTCTTTGGCATTAATTTTTTGAAGATTATGTCTATCAAATGTTGGCCGTTGCTACGTCGTAGATGGTCCATCCGTTGATTCCAATTTTCGATGACTCGTACGAGCATTTCGACTGGTAACTGGCGAATGACACGCATGATGTTTTCCTCCAAGGCCTGAATCGAAGCGGGTTTGTCCGATAAATTTTAGACATTACATATCCCCACAGGAAAAAGTCTAACGATGTGATATAACCCGATCTTGGTGGCCAATCGACCGGCCCAAAACGTGAAATTATGTGCTCCCCGAAATGTTCTCTAAATAAATCCAATGTTTGATGCGATATGTGGGAAGTGGCGCCGTCTTGCTGAAACCAAACGTCGCCGAGATCACGAGCTTCAATTTCATGCACCATATAGTCGGTTATCATGGCACGATAACAGTCGCCATTGACGGTTACGTTCGCACCGGCATCATTTTTAAAGAAATATGGACCGATGATTCCACCGGCCCACAAACCACACCTATTCAGTCTATTCGGTCGAATATTATCCAATAATGAATGCTGGGTCTCAAAATGGGTGATGGTGTTGTGAATAGTACGCTCAGTAGGGCGATTATGTTGACTATAAGTTTAGCGAACTGCACGAAACACATTCCTCACAGAACGTGAATTTTCGTAATAAAGTTGAACGATTTGTAAACATTGTTCAGGCGTAAGTCTTTCCATTATGAAATGCCAAACAATACTAAACAAAAATAACATGACAGCATGGCACGACTCACACGTGATCTGTCAAAAAAGGCTATTGAAAAAAGTATCTCTACTTGAATCACCCATTACTATATACATATATATAATCTTTTTCTTTTCTTCTGTATTGTGAAATAACTGTTGTAAGATAGCCTCAAAAATACCATAATGGCGCAGAGGCCCTTAAAATGAATATAAATAAATTGAGTTAAATACAAATAAAATTGTTGATGCATCTCTCGAGATATCTAGTGTAGCTTCATAAAAGCATTCCAATAAATTTATGATTCCATTAATTGTTATCCATTCTCTTGCAGAAAGAATTTTTCTTTTGCCTGTTTTAATGACAAAGCTTCCTTTTGTTCTAGTAATCTAAACATCATTAATAAATAGGCGCTGTTCCACCTGGGTCGGTTTTAGTTCGGATGTGAAATGGTTTGCTGACGTATTTTTGAATACATTTTTTGACATCGAAAGTGGATATTATTCAAAGCGATTTGAGGCGAGTCTACCTGTTATGAATTGGCCTTGCATGATAATAAATATGTATTTCAGTGTTGTCACCTTATGTGTAATTATACATATCATGTGTAATTTTTATTTTCATGTGTAGCCCATGTGTAATTACTGCATGTGCAATAGGCTTTTTACACTAAACAACATCTTTGTGAAACCCATGGAAGATGTTGAAAACGTGAAAGATGCATTTACATTGGCAACATCTTTCATCTCTCATTTATTTAGCTGTCAAAAAAATAAAAGAAAAAGACGCATAATTTTTGTTAAAAATTAAAAATATTAAAAAGACGTGTGGCACTCGGGGACTGCCGCGCAAAGCTATTGCATAGCATTTTTTTATCAACTTATGCAATTATAATTATTTATTTATTTTTTATTTATGCAGTATTTCTTTTTTCTTTAATATTAATTCAAGTTACACTTTATGAGCGTGGTGACCGATAAGAAAACAATTTTTTTTCTTTTATTAAATAAAGGGAAGTTAATATCGGTTAAAATATTTGTATTTATAGTATTTATGTATATTGAAGCGATTAATTTGGCTCAAGTTCAAACCCGAGTTTACCCATTTTATTTATTCTAATTTTTTATTTCATTTTTATTAGAATTTTTTTTGGATAAGAGAGTACTATATATAGAACAATTTTATTATTCATCAGACTAGCAGAACGGATCAGTACTAATTTCGAGGTCTCTACACCATCTCATCAGCGTTCTTTGTACGATTTTACCACTTTTGACGGTGGATACTAGTAACTAGGAATATCAACTATTTAACCGTATTATTTAACGAATTAGAATACGAAAAGTGCAACTTATACATTTCTTACAATTTAAATCAATTTCGGTTACTGCGAAATTCCCATCTCTGATGATGATTGTTTTGTCTTATTATTATGGCTCATACTTTCCGCTTCAAAGTTTAGAAACAGAAAAGTATGAAATGGAATCTTCTGTAAACACATTTTTCCCATCCCGATTGTTGTGTAAGTAATTATTAGGATTTTTTCCCCCAAATGTTCCACTGTAGTGAGTACTTTTAAAATTGTATTCTTTGTAAACGATGTTATGACATTGCGGTATCTCTCGAAATATGTTTCTTTTTTTTAGAAAATTGCCTTTAAACACGTAAATATGATTTGAAAAAAAAATCGCGTTTTCTTTTATACAAATTAAAATAGAAACAAATTGCATGTCTTACTTATGTATATTTTTTTAACGAGAAGCGGTAATAGAAATGGCAAATTAGCCGGCAGCACTTAAAGTATTTGTTTATTTTAAAAGTACGTTTATTTAATAATTTATTAAGGAAGATCAGCTAAAAAAATAAAACTTTTATTTCTTCATTATCTGCCTCAAACGATTGGCCTTCCTTAATGATTTAATAAGAATACTTTTATTAAAGTTTCTATTGTGCAGGCATCAGTGAATGAGTCTGCCAGGGCATCTGCTAAACAGTTTTCCTCAAACTTTTTTTTGTATAAATTTTAATGAATTAAGTAAAATTAAAATTTAATTGCACGTTTTTAAATACAATTTTTTTATTGCAATTAATTTAATTTGACCTAACAAATGACTTGTTATGAGATAATTAACAACAATGTTTCTTTTTTTTTGCAACAAATTAAACATTCTGTTTGATGTATATATTTTTTCAACATGAATTATTCAATTTACATTGAGTCGAAAAGTAAAAAAAATGCACAATAAGTTGTTACGTTTTTGCTGGATATGAGCACCACTCATGTGATTAGCGTGAGTAATTTCTTAGTTGTATCCCTCAATATAGAAATGAAATAAAATTGGAGAAATTGCAATACTACTAATTATTCCCATTCACGTTATTATTTTTCCAAATGGGTCATTCCGGCTGGTGGAACACTTGACGCCGGCATTTGACCGGTGTTGAGTTACAATCAGGGGCCGGAAGTTCATTTAAATGCATATTTTAAGTTTAACAGGCGACAAGACTCAGTGAAAAATCTTTATGAAGCAGCAAATTCCATATCCGTACACACTTGAGTATTGCTACGTTTGAGCTTCAAGCTTACTGAATCATATGCGTTTGCGGTGACTGCTCTGCTTTACTTTTTACACGCATTCGGCAGTCGTACTCATACTTAACGTACCATATTTTATTTCAAAAAACTTGCCATTCATTTTTCTTTAACTAATCGAAAAATTAAATTTCATTTTTATTAAAAATATTTTATAAAAAAATACATGTTTTTTCTAACTAAAAGAAAACATAACATAACATAAAAAACATTATATACATAATATGTATGTATATTAAACGTTATATAAATAATAATAAAACATAAAATTAAATTCATTTTTGGAGATCTAATTTGTCGTTTAGAAGAAATTTTAAATATTTACTAAAATTTCTTTTTAGATTATTCTATAATGTCATTTAATACATACATGTATTTATTTTATTATTTGTACATTGTTTTATTAAACTTCAAAACCATTTCTTTAGATTGCTTAAAGTTTGTACAATCACCGTTAATTTTTTTTCAAAAAGTCTTTTGCTCTCAAAATACCGCATAAAGTGGGAATTTCTAATTTGTTTCTAATATTATTTTTGTTTAAATTAATTTTTGAAAAAATTCGTTCTACGTTTTCTGTAGATGATGTAGACAACGACAAAATTGAATAAACTATTTTTTTAAATAAGGATTTTGTTGAACAACTTGGGATCTCGTCTGTGCCTGCTACATCGTCTATGGTGGTTTACTTACATCCTGTGCACGAGGTTCCTAAAATCAATCATTTTTTACAAATGATTGTAAATAGTACAATAAACGTACCGTTTTTCATTAAGTATTTATCCATGTTCTTTAAAAAAAAAAAACTTCAGTTCAATTTTCTACACAACGAATAAGTTGCAAACTTTTAATTTATAATAACAGCGTCGTTGTTTTTGTGGGAGTAACAATAAATCAACATTGTTGTATAAAAAGGAAGTGAAAAATATAAGGTCGTTTCATTGTATAATGTGCATTATATCGTCAATTCATAAAATATATTCCAAACTTCAAATAATTAAAAAAAAACTTGAAAACTTGCATATGTATATTTAAAAAAACTTGTTTTTTCAGCGAGTTAATTAAAAACTTTTTTGCATCTCAAAAAACTTTAAAAAAAATGTAAAACTTGACAAATGACAACGCTGGTTTTATATCAAGTAAATACATCGTTGCCACTGTGTAATTATACAAAAGCTGTACTAGTTTAAAATAAAAGTACGGAGCAAATAAAAGCGAATAATGACTGAAAAAAGAAGCAGCTTAGGACCAAAATCTTTGGGCAGTTTGTTGTTTTTGAACTCATTTTCAAAAAAATTTCCTAAAACTTAAAAATTTTTGATAAAATAAACGCATATATTCATATGTATGTATCATGTTTTCCAAAATTACCTCTATCATGTTTTAGGGCATAGTTAGGGCATTTACCGCTTCAAGTAACGAAATGCTAAATAAAGCCCCGTCTCATTTTCAATGTTTATTTTATAAAACTCTCATAACACTTTCACATTGTTTTTCGGAATCGAAATTTGTTTTTTTGTAATGCTGCGCATTTGCATTTTTCACTCGCAATGGGAAAAATAACTACGTTGAAGAACAAATTTAATTTTTTTGGAATGAATTCTTGTATACAAATATAAGCAAATAGCGCCTTAAGAAATGTTTTGCGAAAGATTTATTCGTAAATATAATTTTCGGGTAATTTTGAATCTTTTATTGTGTAAGATTTAATCTTAAGTCTGGCATCACTGATTGTTTGTGGAGAAAACTTCCAAAAGAAAATATAAAAAAATAATAGAGTACGAAAAGACAAAATACTAAAAGTTTTGCTCATGCAGATTGCGATGTTTGCTGATACTGGTTTTTGCGCTCATTGTTTTTATGTACGCACACACCGCAAAGTAGCGCGCATATTATGATCGCACCAACTGTCTGTAAATAAACGGCGCTTCAAATCAACACCGCAATTTTTTTTTGCGGTGTTTAAAGTACTCGGATGTGTAGAGTATAGAGTACATATGCGGTGTATTTATGGTTGCGGTGTGATCGCGCCGTTCCCTGCTACATATATACCCTATTGTATCTTAATCAGTTAACTGCCCTTCTAATGGCCGATATCTTGGCTTGAGTTATACTACAATGATCTATTAGTTTGAAATCTATCCTCTGTTGAAATTGAGGAATGTAAGTGCCTCCTCCCACCCCGGAGCCTGATTTGCATCGGTCAGTGTATACCTCAAGTTGTCCGCTTCTATGTCGAGTATCATTAATTGGAAAGAGAGTGTCTGAGATTGACACTGCGAATCTTTTATCCGGCGTAAGGTAGGGAGAGCGGTAATCTGAAAGTTCGAGAAGATTCTCAAACTGTCTAATAATAGCCGCATGTCCATCTCCTACTGTTTTCCATGCTCCAGCGGCACTGAGCCTAACTGCCGAGTTCATAGTTCAGTTGTTGGACCATTAAATCGGAATGGCATCCGAAGAATTTTGTTTCTTTTCCTTTTCTTATTTGCATTTGAAACAAATGTTAAAGTGTTCCTTTTTAGTAGTTTAAATAAATTTTGACAGCTGCGAAACCCCCAAAAAAAAGTTTGTCAATGCTTCGCTACTACCTGTATTATTCTACCATGTTGTAGAGTATTTACAATAAATAAAATGAAATATAAATGTTTACCAAAAACTAGTTTTGAATTTTTGGCACGTTGTTGTTATGCCAGCGAGGAATAAAATAACACACTCACAGCTTATTCAAATCAAACATTTTGTTTGACAATGATCTTTGCTTAATGCTATTTTTAAAGCTTGTTACTTACTGGGTCATAAGACACTTGATTTATGAAAACACATGTGAATGTGACATACAAAACCGAAACTAACAACATTAAATACAGAAACATTTTTCGATTTGTGTCACAAACACGAGATTTGTTTAACCTTCAGATCAAATTTCTGCATTTAAATGAAGAACAAATGAACACATTTATTTTGTTAATGTGCAGCTTTTGAACACCTCAAAATACAAATTTCAGCAAACATTTTTATTCATATATTTTTTTTTTTAAATCGACCGGTTAGAAAAATAGTTATGATGGGTTTAAAATGCATTTTAAGTTTTAGCTGATTTTTGGTGCAAAAGAGAAGTATTAAAACTTGTTAAAATAGTTTGTCTTACACAAAGTCTTATAATTATTAAAAACTTAAATTTTTTTCAGAAAGTGGCAAACTTTGGCCCCCATGATATTTTTAATACGAAGAGCTAAAGGTTGGCTTTTTGAAGCAGATTGGGTTAAAAATTAGTTTATTAAGTAGCGAAAATACAAACAGCAAACATTGGTTCAAATTTACTTTAGATAAAGAGGTCTTAATGAAGAAGACGTAGGTTTCTATTTAAGTCCAAAAGAGACATTATAAATATTATATGTATGTAAACTTTTATTATAAATTTTTTAAATTTAAAATTGATAAATGTACGAGGGCGGATTGATATTGAAGCTACCTAGCGCTAGATGGCAGCACAAACACAAACACTTTTTTTTTAAATTGCTATCTGTCAAATGTCAGCTGCTAAAATTTCACCCAAACTCATCGATTAGTTAGTTTATTTGTTGTAGTCCTTTGAAGTAAGCAACTTTTGTGTTTCTTGAAAAATGGAAAAAAGTGAATTTCGTGTAGTGATTAAACACTATTATTTGAAAGGGAAAACGGCGAAAGAGACAAAAGAAAAGCTCGATCAACATTACGGTGAGTCTGCTCCGCCTGATTACATGGTAAAATATTGGATTGCTGAATTTAAACGCGGCCGAACAAGCACTGCAACAATACCATCAACAGGAACGCCAAAAGAGGTGGTTATGAATGATCGCCGAGTCAAGTTACGTGAGATTGTTGAAATGGTTGAACATACGAGTATCATATGAACATTTTGCATGAACATTTGCATATGAATAAGCTATTGGCAACATGGGTGCCGCGTTTGCTCAGTGTCGAACAAAAACGAGTTCGACAGACCACTTCACAGCGGTGTTTGGACATGATAAAGCGTAATCCTGTTGATTTTTGGCGTCGATTAGTAACTGTTGATGAAACGTGGGTCTACCACTACACACCTGAAACCAAAAATCAATCGAAACAATTGGTGGAAGCTGGTGGAAGTGGTCCGAAGAAGGCGAAGACAGTAAAATCGGCTGGTTATGGTTATGGCCACTGTATTTTGGGATGCACACGGAATATTGCTCATCGATTATCTTGAAAAAGGATCCCCAATCACAGGAAAGTATTATCGTGCATTATTGGATCAATTGATTGATGCAATCAAGAAAAAACGACCACATTTAAAGAAGAAAAAAGTGCTCTTTCTTCAAGACAACGCAACGGTTCACACAGCATTAGATACGATGCTAAAATTACGTGAAATACACTTCGAATTGGTTGATCATCCACCTTTTAGTCCAGATTTAGCTCCTGTTTCCAAACTTGAAAAAATGGCTCGCAGGAAAAAGATTCATCTCAAACGAAGAAGTGATTACCGGAACACACGCGTATTTTGAGGGGTTCCCAAAATCGTATTATTCAGATGGTATAAAAAAGTTGGAATATCGTCTTACTAAGTGTATTGAGCTAAAAGGAATAGTCTCCTTGAGAAGTAAATGGTTTAAAAAAAAACGTTGTTTTCCTACTTAGGTAGCTTCAATATCAGTCCGCCCTCGTACACAACATTTTTAAACGATAAAATAACGATACCTCTTTTGTTTCGCAAAATTACTATTAGTTAAACAATTTTAGTAAATATTTCTTTTAAATAGCCTTGATTTTTATCTTCTAGAAGTAGTTTAGCTTCTACGTCTAATTCAATAGAGTTAGTTTTCCATTTTTGTCTGATATTGGACATATCGGAGGGATCTGATGTGCATAATAAAATAGTAATCAGGTCTTCATTAGCACAACATCTGGAAAGAATCTATAGTCTTTGTTTGTTTTTTCTTGCGCTTCTTCAGATGGATCTCCTATTGGTAGCATATTGTTCCCCATAGCACAAAATTTTATGAACTGTGGATGGCATATATGTTCATATCTCCAACTGTATTTTTCGTTATAATATAAGTATAGCTGTTTTTTTTAGCGTAGTGTCCAAAATTTTAAGCATTTATCTTTCTGCTGCATGCTAGAATTTGTAATATAATGTTGAATCGCCTTATTAGTTCCAAATCTACGCCTGTGACGGATGCTGCTGTTTCTGGATCTGAAAAAAATCTCCTTGCAGTATTTCCATCATTTGTCTTTCCTTCTCGTTGCTTTGGCAGATCGATCATTAGGCCTACTTCTAAATATTTTTCTTGAATTTGCCATTTTTTACATTCTTTTTTCCCACTGTTTCTCATAACGCACTAAAATCCAAATCATAATAACCTGTAAGAGCGCTTGTTACGTATCGATGGTTTTTACCATAATTAGTTGAGATCTGTTTCTTATTGTGCGCAGTTGTGAATATATATTATGCCCAAAGCAAAACAGTTTAACAATTCCGAAAAAAAACTATTTTATTCCATTATAATAATTATATAAATTTACTTTATTTTAAGTAGGCAAAATATATTTGTGACCAACTCTACATGATTTAGAAATTGTCTAAGAATTATTAATTTTCTTTTTAAAATTACGCATATCCGTCTCTCTCTCTCGTCTCTCATAAAAGCGATTTGATAAAAAAAAACTAAAATACTTCAAAAAAGTGCATTACAGAAAAATAATTTTTTAACTCTTTTACTCAAATTTTGTAAAAAATATTTAACCTTGTGTCAGAAAAATTGTTCTGGTGCTCATGGCCGGATCGGGATGGCTATACAATGGGGTATAGGGGTGTAGAAAAGATTTTGGACTACAAAAGAGTGCTAATGCCTTTTTGAACTTTTGCGAACTTTAGAAGTTATACTCTAATAAGTGGGAGAGTTTAGGAAAATTTGGGCCTTTAAAAAAAACAAAAAAAAATTAATTTTTAAAAGTCATAAACACTTATAGCCTATTTCTGATTTAAGAAAGTAAACCTAAGCGAATGAAAGGCACTCGCTCGAATTCGAACCAATTTGAATTTCTCATTGGCACTCACTTTCAATCTCATTAGCTTACGTATGTATGTACATATGTCAATAAAATAATAAATAAAATAATTAAAAAATTAATAAAACTTTTTAAATATTTTCTTCCTTATTATAGATTTAACTAATACATTTAAATCTGCTTGAGTTGTTTCAAAGACGTTAGCGATCCTCTTTGCTGATTCAGTTTGCGCCTCAGCAGCATCAGCCAGCAAAAAAACACCAAATATTTTACAACCGGGTGCTACAGCTGACGTTTTTCTAAGGCTCTTTTGGTTTTCCCTATTATTTTAGTTCGTGACTTTAAATCTGCCCATGTCTAGAGTAAGTTGGGGTAATGTAGTATACCTATTTTTTATTTGATTATAATGTTTTGAATCTTAATTCGATTAGAACAGATCTCAGCTGGTATTCTGCTACAGATCTTAGGTTTACATTCAGGAAAGTGAAAGAGTCTTTGGAGCCCAAGTTTCAGTGACATTTGAGAGAAAGCCATTGAAAAATTGGCGGGTAATACTTTGTTCTGTTAATGTGGTACATTAACGTGCGCGGCCGATGGTGATTTTGGCAGACATTTTCCAGTGGATTCAAAAAAAGTCAATCACAACAATCGTACATTTCTTTATTACCACCTCTTCGCATAGCTTCCAAAAAGCAAATCGAATTATGATTTATTAATATTCTGAGATCTAGAAACCATGAAGCTTGGTTTTCTCAGAAAACTTACTTTTTTAGTTTTCGAGAAAACTTACTATATCACATTACCTGCCTATGCCACAAGAGCTGAACTTACTCTATAGATAAAATGTTCAATAGGTTTCTTCTATAGCATACAAACAAACGTACTATTCTTTTTTCATGTTTTAACATTTCATTCTCAATGTTAACGACACATTCGTAGCACAGAAATCGGATTTTATATGAAAACATTTACGTTTTCATTCGAGTCACTTTTCGTTTAGAAATAATGTAGAGAAATCGAAATCAATGTTCTTTCTCATAGAATTCGAATGAAGGTGTTCTTTCTTAAATCAGAAATAGGCTATTAATTTTTCTAGTACTGATAGCCAACAAATTAAGCAAATAAACAAAATTTATTTCGTTTGAAAATCTTTGAAAGCAAAAAAAAGTTATAGGTGTTTCAAAATCAAAAGCTTACTAAGAAATTTTTCATTTTAGCGAAATATTGAAAATGACCATTTCGTATCACCCGTTCACTGTGATATAGTTGAAATAAAGTTTTAATTTTTTGGCTCCCCAGGTACACTAGTGTCTACTATCGAATGAACTTTAACATTTTACAATCGGTGATTGTAAGAATGTTCTCTTAACCCGGAAAACTAACTAAAATCTTCACTGGAAATAAGTTATGTGGCAAATCAACGTTTCCTGAGTCACCAAGTTTTATGTAAATAACTTCAATTTACAAAAATTAAACATTTTACGAATCTTAAACAAGAATTTTTACAGCTGGACCTGTTACACTTTCAAAATAAATGGCAAATTTATTTTAAGAAATAAACAAGACTACGTGACTACACAGAGCAAACGTATACAAACGACGATGAGAATATGTCTTAATTATTTTGTTTATTTTTTAAATTTTATTAGTTTTTATTATTTCCTAATTTTAATTTAAAGAAAAAATTTATGAGTCAATAGACTTTTTTGTTATTTCAACATAATTTGTTTTGTAGCTGAAAGTTTAAAAGTTTTAAAGCGCAACAAGATAAAAATTAGTTGCAGAAAAACAAAATAACTTTTGTTTAATTTTATTTTTATTCAACATCTGTTCGGTTATGCTGCAGGAGGGGGGGGCGTCTCATTCAGTCTTGTAGTCTAAAAGTTCAGTTGTTTATTTTTTTATTTCTTTTTTCATTTAATTTTCACTCTATGACGTCAATGGCATGAATGATGGTGGTTCTCTTTACCCCCTTTTACACACAGTCTGCGAGCGGAAAACTCATTAAGTCGATGTACGTGTTTAATTTTATTTGTACAAAATTTTTCTTTTCTTTACATTTTTGCAAACATATTAAATAGCAAGAAAACATTTCTTTTCTTTCTTTCTTGCTTTCTTTCTTTTGCAATTGTCAAGAAAGTGTTCTTAAACAAAATATTTAAGATAAGCGCTTTAATTGATCACCGAACACAAGTACATAAGTTTTTGCTAATAAATAAATATTTTGAAGCATTTAATTCCTATTCTGCGCTGCCTTTTATCGCCCCTCATCAATGATGACGGCTGGTAATTAATTAAATTAGTTATATTTCATTTATTATCACTTTTTTTTATTTTATGGCGTTTTTTTCTACATTTACCCCAAAAAAGATAAATAAAAATAATAATAAAAAAGTAGATTGCTTTTGATAACAAATAAAGCCATACGAAATGAAATGAACTTATGTGGGGGGAAAGAGAGAGGTTAAGGGTCTTGAAAGTTTGTTAAAGATTCAAGGATTTATTACGCAAACGGTAAAGAGTTCTGAAAAGGATTAAAGGTACCACGAAACGACTCCCAAATGAAATAATTCGCAATCGAAATGGAAAAAGGCCCAACCCAAAAAAAAATTAAATAACATTCTAATTTTTTCGGGGGAATGTAATAATGAACACAGTTAAAGATTTGTCAAAGTAAACTTTGCGAATGCAGAAGAGAGAGATAGTTTAAAGGAAAATTGAAAACATTCTGTCTAAGTAAGCTTTCCGTGTGAAAAAGGGGTTTTACAATTGGAAAAATTTAAAAGACTTTATCAAAGTAAACTTTCCGTGTGAAAAAGGGGTATTGCAATTTTTTATGAAATGCAGCTGTGTGAGTGTGTTGGGCGCGCAAGCAATTGCACAAGTTGGATGGGACGATGGCCAACAAAAATAGCAATTATTTTTTAAAAAGATTGAGCATGCTCGACAATATAAATACAATAAAAATGTTCGATGAGTAATAGGCGCTTTTAAGAGTGATAACGCATCAATTGTTGAACTAAAACTTTTTTTGGGACCAGTAATCAGGGAACTACTCCTACATATGCAACGCATTGTGCTGGAACTGGGAAAACAGGTTACGCGTAGGAGTATAGAGGGAGTAGTGTTCGATTTGAATCTTTCCACGCTGAAATTGACGGGAAAGACCTCTGCGGGAAGTTTATTCCACATACGAACTTTGCGACCAAAAAACTAATGTTCTCTGTAATGCAGGAGCAGCCAGTGAATCGTAGGCCAATCGACCACAAATGGTACGCAAAAAAAATCGGGTATCGTGAACAAGCCCCCTGATTTCATCAGAGCACATTCCAAAGTAGTAACGATAAAACAGCGAAAACGCACCGCACGTTGTGAAGATGTTCCATTCCGTCAATAGATTTGGCTACCCTACTGTCACCGATGAGCTTCTCCGGCCTCTCCTGCACGCGGTCGAGTAACTTCAAAATAGAGTTAGAAGCACGGCTCCATACCTGAGAGTTGTATTCCATTTTCGGTCGGATGTAGTTGGTATAAATAGTAAGGAGATCAGATGATGATGTGAAGTAACTTTTACACCGTCTTAGAAAACCGAGGCACTAGAATGCTCCTTTTGAGACCTAAAAGATGTGGCCTATCCATCGAAACTCACACTGGATCTTCTTGCCAAGAACATCCAGAGCATTTGATTCCTTAATATTCATATCACTCATAAAACTTGTGTTTGGATCGAAGATAATTTTGGCACAGCAAACCCCAGCACAATCTCACTTTACCCTTCTCAACTGCAGTAGTGGAGCTTGAAATAAAACAAAAAATAAATAAAAAAAACTATCATACTGGTTTACAAGTTGTTTAATTTAGTTTAATTCAGTTTCACAGTAACGCCTCACGCACGACCACAGCTTTTATGACGACAGCAATTCATTGTTTTGCTTGATGTGTTTTTTCATCAATGGGAGATCATTGAAAAATGTATCATACTTGCTCACCAGCCAACCAAATGGGTCTTGTGACAAATGATAATAACATGCATTGTGGCATTTAAACATTTGTCATTATGAGATTTTAAGTTTGTTTAAATTTTAATACTCTTTCGTGCTTTCATGTGTTATATAAAATGATTCAATCATAAAAATAAATGAACACTTTGTTTACAGATGTCATTTAAACGCTTAAGTTTAAGTGTAAAATGTTTAAATTTAATCAAAAATAAATAAATAATAAATAATAGAGTAGCGTACGTTAAGTTTGACGATAAATAGAAGTATTAAGTTAATTATACATCAAATTTAGCAGAGCATCTTAATTCGAATTTTAAACTTTTAAAATATGTGTGTAGATGTGTAGGTAAGATTAGGCTGACACAGTGATGCCAGCAGAAATTTAACAAAATCCCTACATGTCTCGAAAAAAATTCCTCCTTTTCCCTACACAAAAAAAAGACCCCTACATTTTCCCTACTGTAAAAATTCATTGATTTTAGGAAAAAAGAACAATTTATTTATGTTGTTAAAATTTTTTACATTTATATTGACAGACAAAAAATTAAATAATAAAAAATAATATAAATTTGTAATTTTAACAACCTCCAATATCTGCCCTTGTGCCATCACAGCTCTCAAACGACTGCAAAAATTACATTTCTTGAAAACTTATTAAATTTTTAAGGAAGCCTTTGGATTAAATTAAGACCTGTTGCATTATTTTTTTATAATTTTTTGCATTCATTTCTAACAAAGATTTCTTGGATTTTTAAAATAAAGAAGGTAATCAAAATCTTAATACCGAGTTCTTAATAAAATTTTATCCAAGTTAAAAAAAATTGTGACCCGGAATGGAAAGAATGTAAATTATATTTTTTTGTTTCTAAAGCTTAGTACTCTGTTTAAATTTGTGAAAAATGTTGAGCAACATTGATTATTTCACTTGGAAATTTTGACATTTAAAATGTGCTGTTGACGGCTAAAATAAGTTGTCTTTTCTGCACTTCACTAAACTTTTCTTTTTCCATATTTGCCATTTATTATTTTTATTTATATGTATTTATTTCTATCAATTTATTTCAGATTAGTATTTTATGTCCATATGTGTTTAGATCGGCTGTCAAAATTCCATATAAAATAAAGGCCATTTGCTTTATTTCACGGCTTTGATAAAATGTTACCAGAAATATTTCATACGTTTTTCCACAAGAAAACACAGCACTTCCCGGAACACGTTTTTTCACGAATTTTCCACACATATTTTTTACGCATGCATTTTGACAGCATTCCGCGTGGAAAACTGAACACAGTACCAGCGCATTTGAGTATATAAAATAGCTTAATTTAGTAGTTTTTAATCCAAAGTGATTAATATTTTTTGGCTAATGTTCGTAACGTTTTTAGTCAGAAAGAATTGTACATAAGACAATATTCCAAAGGAACAAGGGAAAATTTTTAACACCAATTAATTTCAACTTACACTTATTTACTTACTTACCAATTTTTTGGCATTGTGTTCACGTGACGTCGATGTCGCCAACTGGAATCAGCGTGATTATTTTACTGGGAGAAACATTCGAAATATTCATGTTAATTTATTCATTGTTTTGCTTATTTGCTGCAGCGTCGCACAGCGGCTTAAAAACTTTTTTTTTAATATTTCGGCATCCTGTGAACTATTCAAGATATCTGAACGAAATTTCACTTGAACTAGGATGAGCTATTTCTGAGTTGGCTTGAAAATGCACGTCTCCGTAAAATGAAGGAGGAATGTAGGATGAACCCCTAAAGTTGGCCACCTCGCATGTCTAATAAAAAAATGACCGAAATTTATAGTTCAAATGGTAAAATTTTGTATATTAAAATATTTCCTGAAAATATTTACAAAAAAACACACCTACAGACATGCATGTAACACACATGATACTTGCGTTGGAATTTTTAATTTCCTAAATTTTCAGTCGATCTTATCTCATTTGTTTTTTTTTTTTTTTTTTGACGTGGACGCCCATCCTTAAGTCAGCTAATCACACCTATCGTGAACAAAATGTGAAATTTTTGTTCCCAAGAAGGGAAATTTGCTATCGTGAATTTCATGGGAACGGAACGTTTGTTCCCGCTTTTCAATACGTAACGAATGTAAAATAAGCAAGAAGAATTTGTATAACTTAAATCTTTGTGTTATTTAAATCTTTTGAAATGTAACTTAAGTTGTGTTTTTAAATATGTTTCGAATTGCTGCCATTGTTTTATTGCTAGAGGAGGAGATTCAACAACAGCGAGTAGCTCGTCGCGCTGGTAATCAAAAGATGGAGTTTTCAATCCCTCTACCGACTCCTTCATTCCTATTAACTCATAAATACACTGCTCGCTAACTGACCAGCTTTTGGTGCGGTTGGGTCCTCCTCCTGTTCCGCGTTGGTTTTTCAAATTAGCAGCTTTTTACAACACTTAAAATGCAACTATCTTTTTCCATTCAACAACAGTTTTTATAGGAGGACCAGCACTATTTAATTCCTTTACAAGGGAAGTCTAAAATTTGCCAACTACATCTTTGGAAACCTTCACAAAGCCACATGCAATGGGTCGGTTATTTTGCATCCTATTGGGAAGGATGTCGCTTTGCAATTTATTTATTGATTTCGCCCTAAAAATAATTCTAATAATCAAAATATTCAATAAAAAATAAAAAAGACTCACATTTTGTATCCAGTTCTCTAGATAAAACAAAGTGAACAAACTAACACGAAAAATGGGGACAACAGCTTTCAAAAATTCGTCACGATAAGTCTAGTTTTTTAAATGTTTGTTGATATTATTCTTCTTTGAATTACATACATATAAGAAAAAGGGAACACATTTCAAAGGAAAAATTATTCACGATTGCAGTTTTAGGAAAAGGGAAAAAATTTAGAGGGGAAATTATTCACGATAGGGGTGAATATTTTTAAAATATCAAGATTTATTCACGATAAAATTTTAATCAGAATTAAATTTTTTTTACGTTTTCGACAAAAAGAATATCAGGGGGCAAATTACGGCATTCGATATCGAACGAAATTTCCATACAAATTCAAAAATTTTTTTATGGGATTTCGTCTGATATCGAGTGCCATAATTTGCCCCCAGCCTAATTATGAATAAAAAATCCCCGGGAGATTTTTACCTTTTCCCAAAAAAGGAGCATGTTCACTTTAATTGTTCGCATATTATATGTGAACAACCCCGTCTTCCCGGGGAATTTTTTATTCATAATTGGGCTATATTTAAAAAAAATTCAAACTATTCGAAAGCCGGTCTCTGGAAAATGTCTAATAGTCGATCCCAAGTTTGTCATAATTGTGGACTTATCAAGAAAAAGTTGTAGATTTTTTTTATTTTTTGTTGCGAAATGGCTCTTATCAGATTCGTCACACTAGTAAAATTTTATAATTTATTAAATGGTTAAAGAGGTGGAGGGGTATTTTGTGTCTGACTGAGACATTAATTATTTAACGAACGATAACAATATTCAATCACTTTTTAATTCACTTGTGTTGCAGTTTTTAATACTTTTTGTTGAATTGGCTTAATTTCCAATAAGTTTCTTGTTTTAAACAACATTAATTTGTTGCTCTGTCACACATTCGAAATGGGTACTTTTTTTGCTGATATAGAACGTAAAAAAATCCCTGGCAGTCTTAAAATTTTATCTAAAAAAAATAAAATTTACACATTTTAAAAGTACTTAATAAATAAAAAGAAGCTTTAATTTTTAGAAATTAAACAAAAGTAAAGTCAACAATCAATTTTCTGTTCATTTTGATCGAAACATTAAAACTTTTGTAAATGTGATCAATTGGTCGGCGGCCCGACCTCGCGAAAGTTTGCAGTCTTACTTAAATTGGACTGATCTCTGTCTGACGGGGGAAAACAAATTCAGAGTTTGTAGACCATAATTAATTAAAATTGTTTTCGAGAGCGAGTAGACAAGCTCCAATTTTTTGGTATTTGTATTGACGTGACGTCAAATGTCACTTTATTAAAGGTTTAAAGTTAAATAGAAGCTACAATAAATATTCAAAAATTAATGCATGCTTATAATAGCTTCATAGCACTTTTATATAGTATTCATAAACGTGCTATGAAGCTGTTATAAACACGCATTAATTTTTGAATATTTATTGTAGCTTCTATTTAACTTTAAACCTTTAATAATATGTTTATGAATTAGACTGTAAATATTTGGAAAATTCTTCAAAATGCAATTTATTGATTGCAACTTCTGCAGAATTGTGCAAAATTTATAAAAAAATAACTTAAATATTAAACAATATAAATAAATATATTTTGTTAACATAAAATGCAAAAGGCAGACAGACAGATAGACATACACATTTTTAAAAATGTGTCCTTTAAAAACCGAAGTCTTAAAATAAAACTTGTTTTTCTCTACATTTGCAGACATTTCAAAAACAAACACACACTTATAAAATACACATTAATAATGAATCTACCGTCGATGTCGTGTACTATATAAGAAACTTAAAATATTAATGAGCAATTTTCAAAAATAATATTTTTAACAAACGAATCATAAACATTTTCAGTCACAAGTCTTTTAATTTGGCCAGCGGCTGCAAAATGTCTGTGTGCGATTGTTTTTATTGTTGATCTATAGGATCGTTGCCATCATATGACACACATCAACAACAACTCGTCGTGTAATTTCCAAACTTGATCTCATTTAACATTGTTTTATTCGTAAATGTCTACAATATTATTCTTAAAAGAAAAAGAAAAACAAATTAAAATAGAAACTACTACAAAACAAACTATTATCAACTTTTCTAAAAAAAAATACAATTAAGATGAGAGTGTCAGTAATAAATTTTCAACAGCTACAAAACAACGCACACTGGGACCGTTTGGTGAAAAAAGTGCCTTAAGTGTAGATACATATATATCGAGCCTTTGCTGCAATAGCGACATAACTAAAAAAAAATAACTATTTTTACATAAAATGAGTTTAATGTTTTTAATTTACCCGCAACTGAAAAATGGAATAACATTCTTCCTCGAAGATATAAGTATTAAAAATATATGTATAACATTTTTACACAATATGAAGCAAGATATGACGATTAATTCTGTTTTATTGGCTCTAAAATCAAATTTTTTGAATTGTGATTCTGCCGGAGTCAAGAGATCATTATGTACATAATTTCGTTACTACGAGGGCGGATCAATAAGTCCGTGACTTTTGCATGAAACACAGTTTTTTTTTTTGCAAAAATTTATTTTTGAATATAATCTCCTTTTAAATCAACGTTTCTCCAGATTTTGTATCCCTTCCAAAAAAATAGGATTTTTCGAGGTCCTTAAAACAGGCATTTGTTTGGTCAGTAATTTCATCGTTGGAGCTAAATCTCTTTCCACCGAGCAATTTCTTTAGGTTTGGAAATAGGAAGTAGTCACTAGGGGCTAAATCCGGACAATATGGCGGATGAGGTACCAATTCGTAGCCCAATTCATAAAGTTTTGCCATTGAGACTGCACACGTCACTCGTTTACGTTTATGGTCAATTGAGAGCAAACGTTGCCCCCATCTTGCAGACAACTCTCTTAAACCCAGCTGATCAGTTAAAATCGAGACCACACTGCCATATGAAATGCCATGTGTGTGAAGATAAATTTAAATTTAACTAGCAGGGACATGAACCAAAATTTTTAAAGTGCTATTTTTGCAGTTAAGAGAGCACTTTTATACACAATTAGTGGTATTCCTGAAATAATTTTGGAACCTTAGAAAATCTAATCTTCTCCAGAAATATGACGTTTTTAAAATTCAATTTTCTAAAGTTCTAAAATTATTTCGAATTCAATTCGAAATTAGATTGCCTAACGAGCCTATCTGCTCTACATCGATGATGACAAAAACAAGATCCACTTCGCATATTTCTGGCGATATTCTTGAGGGCAAAGAGACTAAATCTTTTGACTGAGATTCTTGTGGAAGTTTTCAAAACGACGTTGAGGAGGAGGAAGAGAAGAAGAACTCCATTGAGGAAATTTTCTGTGATTGACCTGAGAAAAATGAAGCATATCGCACTGTGTCATTAACAAAAAATATTGTCTCGTGTCCAATTCTTTCTGACTAAAAATGTTACGAACTTTAGCCAAAAAAAAATAATCACTTTGGATTAAAAACTATTAACAAACAATTTGTTCGAAAAATAATCACTTTAAATAAAAAATAATAATTTTGGACTGCGATACTAAAAGACATAAGGAGGAAGTGTAAGGACATCACAAAAAAAAATAAACAAGATCTAATAGAACCCAAGTGAAATAGTTCTGTATTGGAGGGGCAGGCGGTGAAATCCAACCGTATCTTTTAATATTTTTACTATTTATTTCACAATCAGTTCCAGTGTGCAATATCAGTATAACTCGTTTTATCGTACTTAAATCTTAATAGAATTTGTGCTCGTATTTTATCTGAGTTCATTTCGCATTTTTAAACATATTTTTTTTACAATTTATTTACTCAATGAAACCAGATGTTACCACTCCAAACCGGTAGGAAGTGATTAAAATCTGTTTAAGTGCTAAATTGTAGTATTGTTTGCTCTTAACTGAATCTATTGTTCGTAATGGCGCAGAGTGATGATACTTAGAATTGAGCAGCCCACTTTTTGGAGGTGAAGAAAAAAGGTGTTATCTGCGAATTTGTATCAGTATCTTTATGAATAAATGCATGATAATTGTGTAATTGTTTGTTTTTAGCTTTGATGTTTCTATAAAAATATGTGAAAATACCACTTGTGCTTTGAATTAAAAAAAAAGAAAGATGACTTTTAAAAGCATTAAAGGTAATTTATGCCCACAAAAGTTATTATAATTAGGCTCAAGTTCATACAATTTTTAGTTAGAAAGGATTGGACATGAGGCAATTTTTCAAAAGAACAAGGATGTGTATGAGAAGAAGTTCAGAGACTGCGAAGTTTAAAACATTCTCATTTACAGACTGTTAAGTTAACAGAAATGATATTCTATAACATTTTAATGCATAGCAATTTTTTATAATAAAAACTCGTCCAAAATTTAAATTGTGGAGATATAATGGACACAAGGATGGCGGCACAAGCCCTGATAAGATTCGGAACTGGCAGATTTTTTTGACTCTCAAAAAAATTTCTATAAATGAAAATGTTGAATTAAATAAATTATTGAATTATATGAATTAAAATGTCTGCAGTTCTGGAATCTTATTAGATTTTGTGCTTCCATCCCAGTGCCCAGTATGTCTTCACTATTTCCATTTTAGTAGATTTTTTTAGTGCATATCTAAAATTTCTTTGCATTAAAATGTTATAGAATATCAATTCTGTTAACTTAACAGTCTGTAAATGAGACATATTTGAGCTTCACAGTCTCTGAGAGATATATGTATGTAAACTAGACATGGACTCGTGAGTGACTTTTTACTCACGCTCGTGCACGTTCACGGTAGAAAAAATTATACTCATGTACGACTATATATATTTTGGGTGACATTCATGCACGCTCTCCTGAGTGAAAAAATAAATTTAGTCACAATCACCAAAAATCACGCTCACGAAATACTTGCGAAAAAAAACTATGAAAAAAAATCAAATGAAAAATTACAATAAAACGAAAAAAACTATGAAACAATCACGTCAAAAATCTACTTATGCATGCTCACTCATGCTCAATTTTTTTTATGTACACAAAACGAATCACGGTTATGAGTAATTACGCATGATTCACGCTAATTCTGTGAGCGGTGCCCATCTCTAATGTAAAAAGGCTGACAAAAATCAAGTTAACTGATTGAGCCAACTTCACTTACATGTTTTTTATTCGGCAACTTAATAAAGTTTTCCTTTAAAATAAGATAAAAATATAACAAACAGAACAAGAAACAAATTAACCGAATAAAAAACAAAAATTGTTATTCCTTTTATTTCGAAAATACGCGTGTGTTTCGGTAATCACTTCTTCGTTTGAGATAAATCTTTTTCTTGCGAGCCATTTTTTCAAGTTTGGAAATAGGAAAAAGTCACTAGGAGCTAAATCTGGACTAAAAGGTGGATGATCAACCAATTCGAAGTGTATTTTACGTAATTTTAGCATCGTATCTATTGCTGTGTGAACCGGTGCGTTGTCTTGAAGAAAGAGCACTTTTTTCTTCTTTAAATGTGGTAGTTTTTTCTTGATCCAATAATGCACGACAAGACTTTCCTGTGATTGTGGATCCTTTTTCAAGATAATCGATGAGCAATATTCCGTGTGCATCCCAAAATACACTGGCCATAACCTTGCAAGTCGATTTCACTGTCTTCGCCTTCTTCGGAGCACTTCCACCAGCTTCCACCCATTGTTTTGATTGATTTTTGGTTTCAGGTGTGTAGTGGTGGACCCACGTTTCATCAACATTTATTAATCGTCCCCAAAAATCAACAAGATTACGCTTTATCATGTCCAAACACCGCTGTGAAGTGATCTGTCGAACTCGTTTTTGCTCGACACTGAGCAAACGCGGCACCCATCTTGCCAATAGCTTATTCGTATGCAAATGTTCATGCAAAATGTTCATATGATACTCGTATGTTCAACCATTTCAACAATCTCACGTAACTTGACTCGGCGATCATTCACAACCACCTCTTTTGGCCTTCCTGTTGATGGTATTCTTGCAATGCTTGTTCGGCTGCGTTTAAATTCAGCAATCCAATATTTTACCATGTAATCAGGCGGAGCAGACTCACCGTAATGTTGATCGAGCTTTTCTTTTGTCTCTTTCGCCGTTTTCCCTTTCAAATAATAGTTTTTGATCACTGCACGAAATTCACTTTTTTCCATTCTTCAAGGTGGGAGTCATCGAGACAACCATCCACTGCTCCCGATGACGGAACTAATACTTTTGAGTTTTATGTTTGACAGCTCCGAAAGGCTACTAAAGCATCTTTTGCCTTGGAAACGAAGGCGTTGATGCTTCAGTGCCGAGCAGAGGCAGAAAAGATGAGTCACACTCTCCTCCTCCTCGTCGTGACAGCTGCAGCAATAGTCATTGTATGGGATACTCATTCTTTTAGCATGTGTTCCAAAGGTGCAGTGCCATGTGAGTGAAGCCGCAAGGAACCGCAGCTGTTTTCTTGAGAACATGAAAAGTTGCTTGTTCTAACATGATGGACAAGAAAAACCATGCAATTGCATATTTGCAGTTTCGCTGATTATTAAAATGCTTTTTTGCACAAAGAGAGAGAGAGAGAGAGAAATAATTGCAAAATATAATCGCGATTGTGGTCTTTCATGCGGCACCAATATTGACAATTTAAGATGAAAAATAAAGTTGAGAAATATTTTTTTTATTTTATAAAGAGAAGTAACACTCAGGCAATTAGTATGCCTACCAACCCGTAGGTGTGTAACCTTCTTTGGGAAAAGGATAGTGAGAGAGGACAGATGGTGAAAGAGAGAAAGCTTAATTTTTGCAACTCTGATATTGCGCGCTATGTTAGTTTTTAGATCAGTGTTGCAGCGCCTTTTGATGACAAGTAGGCGCATTAAATGTGTTTTTTTTTTAAGTTGTAGCCGTTTTATTCATTAATTTTACTTCGCCGGCGATTTTGCTACAATACCGACGAAGGAGGGCGCTGTGATGTCCGCTAGCATACACCAGTATCAATTGCTGCCAGAAATGTTCAGTGACCAGTGTGCTATGCCTTCATCACTTAAACATTCCGACAACAACAAATACAATGGCATACTCTAATGCACATCTGAAAAATGCTGGATGTTATGACTTGTCTGAAGCTGGGCTCGAACCCACGTTCTTAGACATTATTTGCTTTGCAGTCAACGCGCTAACTACTTCAGCCAACAGCACCCTATATATTTTAAATTTAGTTTGAAAGAAGTTTAAAGTCCTTTAAAAAGAATGCCGTTTTAGGAAAACTCAGTCTTACTCCATAAAGTAGATAGCTTCAGTTGTCTATTATCCGGTTCAAGTGTAATATATCTACGAGCACATACGAGTATATGCTGTCGGCCAGTGCAAACAAGCACTTGACAAATTATCTTAACAAAAAAAAACCAATGAATCCCAATTTCTGTATGAGAGTGAGTTGTCGTGTTGTGATTATAATTGCCTTCTAAACGTTTAAACAAAAACTTTTGTCATGTACTCGTATTTCCTCTACACTTAATATTTTCTTCGTAAACAGACTGTAACAAATTTGGGAATTTCTTTTAATACTTTTCACGATCGCCCACTCGTACAAGTTATTTAGGAATTTTTATTATAAATTCATTGAGGAAATATAAACAATTTAATGGCAACAGAACATTTGTTTTCTTTGAAGTATAATATTTCATTGCAAGAATTTCATTAAAAAAAAAAAAACAAAACAAAAACTCTTTAATTATTAAAATTCATCTCAAAGAATGACATTCGATCAAAATGAACGGTTTAGTTTCCTGGTTGCAACCTCCACTGGACGCAAATAATTATTTGAAAAGAAATCTCTTTCTGTTTGTTGTCTGCTTCATAATAAATTTCCTAAAATGTCAAGCAAATGTTTACTTTCAAATTTTAAAAATACCTTAAATATTTATTATTTATTTATTATTAAAAGAAAAAATGTAAAGTTTTTTTTAATTAATTAATAAAATAAGTGGTTTTCGTTTCTGCTCAAATATCTAACCGATTCTATAAAAAAATTCGCGACAAATAGCAAATATGACATTGAACTTTTCAAAATTATTGCGCGAAAAATATATACTCGTATGTAAATATGAGAAGAAAAAAAATCGTGACATGGATGGACGCCTGAATTAAGTTCTTAAAACAAGACTACACAATTTATTTTTAAATTTATTTTGTTTTTATTTTTATTTATTTTTATTTGTGATCGTTAAATACAAATACAAAATGATCACAAGCTATAAACATAAATTAAAAACAGAAAGAAGAAAAAAAAACAACATTTATTTGATAAAACACATGTGCAGCTCATGTCGTTTCACAGTGGAAGATTTTCGAAAAACTTTTTAAATAAAACTGCCATTTCAAAGTAAACAAAATGTACAAAATTTATTTTGATATGTAGTTTGACTTCTGTCTACTAGAGAGAGAGAGAGAGAGAGAGAGATTTGATTTTGTTCGATCAACTCTCAACTTGAATTCATTTATTTGACGCCTTTTGCACACGCAAACTTTACTTTGACAGAATCTTTTCAATTTTCCTTTTATTCTTTCTTTCAATTCTGCACATGCAAAGTTTACTTTGACAAATTTTGTGTCACATTTGCTGGATGAACCTTCAAAGCAAACGCACAAACATGCAACCAAATGCAATCTTTCCTTATACACGAATCAAGAAAACAAGATTGCGCACTCAGTCGTACAAAATAAATTTCTACTGCGCATCTACGTCATCATAGAATACAAATGAGTGTTTGTTGTAAAAAGTGCAAGAGATTTTTGGCACAAAACTGGAAATAACTAAATAACTTCTAAAAAAACTGCATCGATTTAAAAAAAAAAAATTAAATGGACAGAAAAGAGATGCAGTCGAGTAAAACTTTTGAGTTTGGGTTTGAAGCTATTTGAAGAAGACCGTGCTCGGGCTACCAAAGTTTTACATTTCGGCCTGCTTTCTATACAAAAATGTACTTTTGCTTACAACACATATTCTATGTCTACGTCACAACAAAACACAATCACATACAACAAAATAACGGACCTGCGCAATCTTGTTTTCTTGCGCGTTGACTACAAAGCAAATAATGAGTAAGAACGTGGGTTTGAGGCCAGCTTCAGACAAGTCATAACCTCAAGCATTTTTCAGATGTGCATTAGTATGCCATTGTATTTGTTGTTGTCGGAGTGTTTAAGTGATGAAGGCATAGCCACTGGTCACTGAACGGTTCTGGCAGCGATTGATACTGGTGTATGCTAGCGGACATCACAGCGCCCTCCTTCGTCGGTATTGGAGCAAAATCGCCGGCGAAGTAAAATAATTAATAAAAAATGGCTACAACAGCTTAAAACACATTTAATGCGCCTACTTGACATCAGAGGCGCTGCAACACTGATCTAAAAACTAACACAGCGTGTAATATCAGAGTTGTAAAAATTAAAAATTAAGCTTTCTCTCTTTCACCATCTGTCCTCTCTCACTGTCCCTTTCCCAAAGAAGGTTACACACCTACGGGTTGGTAGTCATACTAATTGCCTGAGTGTTACTTCTCTTTTTAAAACAAAAAAAAACCTGGGCAAATTTTGCCCGAAACAAATGAATTAACTAATTGATTGAATTATGGAATTTTCCGGGGGTTATAGAAGAGCAGCAATCGAGCTTCAGTTTAAGTTGAGATGGGCGTCTCTACAAGGCCTCAAAATAGACAAAATTTCTTATATTTGATGTTCTAATTGAGAAGTCCAAATGTTTCCCTAAATTTCCCACTGTATATTTGTGGTTCTTTTTTTCCTCCTTATTTATGACATGATACAATTTTTATTTTTTTTTATTTTTGGATTTATTTTATTTCATTTTATTTATTTTTTCTTCAGATTTTGTGTAAATTGTTGCTTTTATTTATTTTCTGTATAATGTTAAAATTGTTTTATATTTAAATGATGAGACAGACAGAAAGTCTTGCTAGTTTCAGAATAAAAATCCCAACGTCTTCAATGAGAACTTGAAAGCTTCATCATTCCATTTTTTGTATGTACATATTTTGAAATTTATTGCTGATTGATCGCTCACATGTGACAAATGGAACAAATTGTTTTTAATTTGATCATGATTTTGATGATATATTTTGGAATATTTCCTTATGAAATGGGTCTTCCTTCCAAGTGGAAGTGGAAGTTTTAGCGAAGCAAAGAGTGACATAAATACAATTATAATTATATTATAAATAAACGGCCGCAATTATTGCAGTTGAGCTTAAAATGTGTTTGAGCATGTTCTTTTAAATAAAAAAATTTAAAGTCGGTTTAGAAGTATAGAAGTTAAGACCGAGGCACATAGAATCAGTCGTGCGTTATACTACGTTGCTTTTTCCAACTGACATTAAAGTAACGGCGGACACAATGAGTACTTTGTTGACGGACATTACATTATCTTGATTTGATTAAAGTACTCATTTTCAATAGAATTCGGATATATTCTGGATTTACATTTAAATGTATTTTTTATTTAATTTTATTTAATTTAGTTTTGTCACCACACAACACTAAAAGCTAAATAAAAACGAAGCAAAAAATCTGATAGTGGTCAAAGTACTCAACGTGCGATAAAAGTTTCCCAACTTTAGGGTCTTTTCGTTGACGGAGACCATGATCCAATAATACAGGCCTGTTTAATAGTAAAGATGATTTTTTGTAGTGTTGTGTTTTTTAATGGCCGAAAATTTTGAAATTGTCAAAACTTTTGTGTTGAAATCATGTGCGTGAAGATAAATTTTAAAATTTATCACCCTAGACGCAAACCATAGAGGTTAACAGGACTCTGTTAACATACTAACATAAATAATTTTTCGCCCATCTCCTACCGTTTGTGAGAAAAGGACCAAAGTCCTTTCTGACGGTTTTTTCTGAAATCTTTTATAAATTCTAAAAAAACGCACTGTAAGGACTTCTGACTATTAGGTATTCATCTAGACACGACTACAAATCTCCCCCGAAAAATATTTTTTGCCCACCTCCTACCGTTTGTGAGAAAAGGACCAAAGTCCTTTCTGACGGTTTTTTCTGAAATCTTTTATAAATTCTAAAAAAACGCACTGTAAGGACTTCTGACTATTAGGTATTCATCTAGACACGACTACAAATCTCCCCCGAAAAATATTTTTCGCCCATCTCCTACCGTTTGTGAGAAAAGGACCAAAGTCCTTTCTGACGGTTTTTTCTGAAATCTTTTATAAATTCTAAAAAAAAACGCACTGTAAGGACTTCTGACTATTAGGTATTCATCTAGACACGACTACAAATCTCCCCCGAAAAATATTTTTCGCCCATCTCCTACCGTTTGTGAGAAAAGGACCAAAGTCCTTTCTGAGGGTTTTTTCTGAAATCTTTTATAAATTCTAAAAAAACGCACTGTAAGGACTTCTGACTATTAGGTATTCATCTAGACACGACTACAAATCTCCCCCGAAAAATATTTTTCGCCCATCTCCTACCGTTTGTGAGAAAAGGACCAAAGTCCTTTCTGACGGTTTTTTCTGAAATCTTTTATAAATTCTAAAAAAACGCACTGTAAGGACTTCTGACTATTAGGTATTCATCTAGACACGACTACAAATCTCCCCCGAAAAATATTTTTCGCCCATCTCCTACCGTTTGTGAGAAAAGGACCAAAGTCCTTTCTGACGGTTTTTTCTGAAATCTTTTATAAATTCTAAAAAAACGCACTGTAAGGACTTCTGACTATTAGGTATTCATCTAGACACGACTACAAATCTCCCCCGAAAAATATTTTTCGCCCATCTCCTACCGTTTGTGAGAAAAGGACCAAAGTCCTTTCTGAGGGTTTTTTCTGAAATCTTTTATAAATTCTAAAAAAACGCACTGTAAGGACTTCTGACTATTAGGTATTCATCTAGACACGACTACAAATCTCCCCCGAAAAATATTTTTCGCCCATCTCCTACCGTTTGTGAGAAAAGGACCAAAGTCCTTTCTGACGGTTTTTTCTGAAATCTTTTATAAATTCTAAAAAAACGCACTGTAAGGACTTCTGACTATTAGGTATTCATCTAGACACGACTACAAATCTCCCCCGAAAATTATTTTTCGCCCATCTCCTACCGTTTGTGAGAAAAGGACCAAAGTCCTTTCTGACGGTTTTTTCTGAAATCTTTTATAAATTCTAAAAAACGCACTGTAAGGACTTCTGACTATTAGGTATTCATCTAGACACGACTACAAATCTCCCCCGAAAAATATTTTTCGCCCATCTCCTCCCGTTTGTGAGAAAAGGACCAAAGTCCTTTCTGAGGGTTTTTTCTGAAATCTTTTATAAATTCTAAAAAAACGCACTGTAAGGACTTCTGACTATTAGGTATTCATCTAGACACGACTACAAATCTCCCCCGAAAAATATTTTTCGCCCATCTCCTACCGTTTGTGAGAAAAGGACCAAAGTCCTTTCTGACGGTTTTTTCTGAAATCTTTTATAAATTCTAAAAAAACGCACTGTAAGGACTTCTGACTATTAGGTATTCATCTAGACACGACTACAAATCTCCCCCGAAAAATATTTTTCGCCCATCTCCTACCGTTTGTGAGAAAAGGACCAAAGTCCTTTCTGACGGTTTTTTCTGAAATCTTTTATAATTTCTAAAAAAACGCACTGTAAGGACTTCTGACTATTAGGTATTCATCTAGACACGACTACAAATCTCCCCCGAAAAATATTTTTCGCCCATCTCCTACCGTTTGTGAGAAAAGGACCAAAGTCCTTTCTGACGGTTTTTTCTGAAATCTTTTATAATTTCTAAAAAACGCACTGTAAGGACTTCTGACTATTAGGTATTCATCTAGACACGACTACAAATCTCCCCCGAAAAATATTTTTCGCCCATCTCCTACCGTTTGTGAGAAAAGGACCAAAGTCCTTTCTGACGGTTTTTTCTGAAATCTTTTATAAATTCTAAAAAAACGCACTGTAAGGACTTCTGACTATTAGGTATTCATCTAGACACGACTACAAATCTTCCCCAAAAAATATTTTTCGCCCATCTCCTACCATTTGTAAAAAAAGGACAAAGTTCCTTTTTGTGCAAATTTTTTTCAAACGTGTTTTTGTACGTGAATTAGTTTGAAATATGTAGTTTTTATAAATATATTTTAGAAAACACTTGTTGTTAATATGATATTTTAATTTTTCTGGTTCATTTTGTTTAAAAATGTGGTAATTTTAAAATTTTTAATGCAAAAGGACAATTTTTTATGTTTAACAGAGTTATGTTATGTATGTTAACAGAGTCCTGTTAACCTCTGTGGTTTGTGTCTAGGGTGATAAATTTTAAAATTTATCTTCACGCACATGTTGAAATCAGTGATGGAAAACTAAATTTTTCTTCGGTACAAAAAACATTTTAAATAGTACTTTTTTGACACAAACCAAATGCTTTTTTAATCCAAAGTGATTAATAATAATCACATACATGAGATAAAACCAACGTGTAACAATGGGTTAATTTAAAGTTAATTAGTGATGGTAAAATTTGAATATTGATAGTGGTAAAGCAGTGTTTACTGTAAAAACAACTAATAATACAAATAGCTCTCGTATGCTTTTTCTAGACATTATTTGTAAAAATACAAATTTAAAATCACATTCAACCGAGCCACCTCAAGAGTGGCGGATATATGGAAACACACATGAACTCTGATGATGGGAGTGTAGCGGCTCCCGAAAAACAACGTTGTTTCTGTTCTGCCGTGTAAGTTGAAATTAATTAGTGTTAAAGTTTTCACTTGTCCCTTTGGAGTATTGTCTTATGTCCAATTCTTTCTGACTAAAAAAAACGTTACGAACATTAGCCAAAAAATAATAATCACTTTGGATTAAAAAACTACTAACAACCAATTTGTTCGAAAAATAATCACTTAAAAAAAAACATCCCTTTTATTTTTTTATTGTTTTATTGTTGTAGTACTAAACAGAACTGTATTATTAGATCATGACGGAGACGTACGGAACGTGACAAAGCTCATAAGAAAACCTGTATTTCAACTTAGTTGTCAGTTGAAAAACGTATAACGTAAGACGGATTCTATGTGCCTCGGCCTTTATACGATAATCCAGTTGCGTTCGATTATCATTTTCGAAAAAAATTATGGGAGCAAACTGCAAGTAAAAGAACTTTGAAAATCGGTTTACAAATGATCAGAGCTGTCTACCTAACCCACGATATCGTTGGACATTACCGAGTATTTTTCAATTTTTTAACCGACTTCAAAAAAGGGGGATGTTATAAATTCGTCTTTTTTGTGATCTGTACACATATACTGCCTGGCCCACGATGTCGATCGTTATCGTTCTTTTGTAAAATTACATTTAAAACAAAAACAATTTCTAAGATTTGGTCAGAATAAAGCTAAAATCAATACAAATCGAACGCTAAGGGGCGATCATTACTAACAAACTTTTACTGTAACTTCTAAAATACTTCTTGTGCACAAAATATTGAAACGTCAGAATTTAGCTAAAATCAATACATATCGAACGATGTATCGGTTTCAGCCCAAAATAATATGAATAAAATAATACTGAAGTCGATTAAAAAATAGAAAAATACTCCTAATACTCGTAATAATAAAAAAAAAACATTTGCACGAAAACTAAACAACCCGAGAACAGATGGACGGACGGACATTGTAATACGAAATAGAAAATTAAAAAGGCGAGACCGATCTGTAAAGGTACGATCACATCTGACAAACATTTCGCCTAAAAAAACTTAACCAACTACATAAATTTGCATACCCAAGCTAAATTCGCATTTTCTTTAATTCCAATATTTTTTTAAATATGGGTTCGCATTTAAATAATATAAAAATAGCATTTTGCGGCAATTTAAATCGCACTAATCCAAAGCAAAAGTAGTGGTTACGTTTTTATGGGCAATTGTTTGTCAGATGTGTCCGTACCTTAATTAAGTGCTTCCAAAGCAAAGCAAAAATTTTGCAATTCGATTCATAAACAGCGGAGTTGGGAGGATGGAAATGTTGAAAAAAACGAGCGAATTGATGATACCTTCTCCTTTTTTTTTGAAGTCGGCTAAAAATTAATTCCATAAAGCGCTTGGGTCCTGTTTGAAAATCCAGATCAGAGACATTTCTTATTCCAGAGAAGGCAGCATAACATTTTGTAATATTTGAAAAAATCTGTTTACCCGTAATTGTTTTTATACAGCAAATTGGATACACTTAGTATTATGGGAAATATCTGCACCCATAACGCTTGGACCTCGACATTTTGTAGCTTTGAATTGCTATCCAGTATTATATTCCGCCTTCAATTGTCACGTAGCATACACAAAGGAACTTCTTGCGCCAATTATGATAATTTTGCTGACATCCGTCCAAGAAAAATAACTTTATTTTCTGAAGGGTCAGTTTAGCTTTCATTATGTGAACATTATGCGTTTGTTTACATGTTTTACGGCCAACAGCCGAACTATTCCGGGACTAGAGGCTTTTGTATTATGCTCTTGCAATTGATTCCGTACTGCATCGGCAAGTGTTTTTATCTGCAGATAATTTTTTAGCTCCGTGGAAGCGGCAAACGGAGTCCTTTTGCTTTCGTAAATCATTCGCTTGACTTTTTTAACATACATATGTGTGTAAATTGTTGAGTTGAGTATCATTTTGTTTGGAGAGTTGAGCATATGGCTCATTTATTGCAACGTAGTCATATCTCAAAAAATTCTTTTTTTGAGTTAAGAATGCAGAATTATTCGTCGTATCACTCTTCATTTGGTGTAAAAAATTTATACAAATATCTTGTTTACTCGTCTCTTGTGGCAAGAATACTATTTTATTTTTCCATTGAGATGTGAGTAAACATTATCTTCATATTATCCAACAATTCTAGAGTTAAGATTTGAATACTTATTGCTGTTAGTTCAGTTTATATTGATTAATGATCATACAATAAAAGTAGTAAATAAGAAAAAAATTTGCACATTTTGTACTCTTTCGAATTTTTGATATTAAAAAATTAATTTGCTGTTAAATATCTATTTGAAAATAAAAACGTAAACCATAAATTTTAAATAAATGAAATTTCTATAAATAGCAAAACAATAAAACAAATACGTATTTACGTAGACGTCTGTGAAGTAATTAAAAAATATTGAACAACTTAAAAAATATCAAAACAAATTTATTAGCATCGACCAAAATTTGACGGGTAAACTAGAAACGATGACCTTCAGTCGTCTCAAATGTCACAATATATTTAATTAACATCAATCTAAATTTGTTATAATCGCACTCGCAACAGACAAATTAGTTTTTTTTTCACTATTATAAAAGTTTATAATTAACACGAGAGCTTATAAAAAATGCACGTGTTTCAAAAATTAAAATTTAATTAACTAAAAATCATAAAAACTAAATAAATTGCTAAAAAAAATTAGTGTTTTGATTAAAAGTGTCGATGTAAAAAATGTTTGTTTTAAATACTGACCCAATAAATTACAGACAGCCGGTTGTTTACTGTAGAAACAAGGGCTAAGCATGTTTAACTAGTGCCTTACCGGCTCATTGCCGGTTTGTTTTTTTTTTTGCTTTCTCACTCTCACATGCCAAAACAATTAGATCTTTCCACACACACACACACACATTTTCATTGTTTTGCGTGTGTGCCAGAGATGGAAAATGCTGAGCGATTGCATGGTACTCTGTTCATCATTTCGTGCGAACTTCTGTCAAAAGTCCTTATAAAAAATATTCATGCGAAATAATTGCAAAATAATATTGCCGAAGTTGTACTCTGATCATCTTGCGAAAACATACGAAATGTTTCTGACAGCATTAGTTTTTCGACCACAAAATGTTTCTGGCAACATATTTTTCAACTGCGAAATAATGTAAGCATCACTTATTTCGTGCGGAATTGCAAACAGCAGCTGATCAGATATTTCTGGGCGTTGTGGTTTTAATTTTAAGTTTGCTGCCCAAAAATAATTAAAATAATGGAAAATAATGTAAATGTAATATAAAATGAAGGTGAGTGCTTTTTGCAGAACGTGTGTCTTCAATGAGCTCCTCCGCAGCAGCTGCGATTTGCATTAGTTGATACACTGCAGTACAAGGTCCTAAAATTATTTTGTTGTCCATTTGTTTTAATTTTTTTTTAAATAAACATATTTTTTTTGTTTTTATAAGAAAAACAATAAAACCGATAATTTTGTTATAAATCGTGGTATTGTCGCCACTGATCAGTTGTCAAAATTTTCAAACAAAATAATCAATGTTGCTCAACATTTTTCGCAAATTTGAAAGGAGTGCTAAGCTTAATTTGGAATTTATGATATAAATTATTGTATATTGGCCAGCTTTAGCCGGCTATTAGACGATCATAATTGGTATGTGAGAATGATATGCCATCATACTCGTGTAATAACTATTCTGTCAAACACTATGCAAATTTCATTAAAATTTTTGCAAGCAAAGAAGATGGCTTGCTTTGAGTTTATTGAATTGTATGACAGTCGCTAGTCAGTGTTTTGTATACTGATGTATGACATACTTTGCATGATTGTGTAATAGCAAAATGCTCTCTCTCTCTATCTCAACATAACATACACGCATACCAAGTATGACCGTCTAATAGCAGTCGAGCACGCGATCTTCAGAAGTTTTCACAATGTTTCAGGCGTTCTAACCAAAAATATCCGGTCTTGTAAATGAAACGACTTGGTAAATTATCAAAATGGGACTAACTTTATTCAGTTCATCTTTACATTCTTGGATCAATTACATATTTTATATATTTTTTTTATTTCTAATTGGCGATGCCAAATAGTAAAAATAATTACAGATATTGTTCTTTACAAATTACCAATTGGGATTTCAGCATAATATGTTAGCAGGGTGCTAACTTAGATGTAATACGCTGTAAAATGTTGAAATTTCAAATTTTCCATTTCTTTCTCATATAGCGAATGCTATTAAACTTTGCGGAGAATTTCGCACTAGTTTTGAAATTTTTCATATTTTTTGGGTTCACTTCAGCTCTGAGCCCTCCATATACATATGTATAACATGCATGTAACAATGTGTGTGAAGATAAATATGCTGAGTTAAATATGTTTTACGTAACATCTTACGTTAAATATGTTTTGAAATGTCAACACTGACATATTTAATTTCTTCATATTTAGGAAAAATTAAAACAACAAGTAAATTCAAACAATTTTTTGAACAATTTAAAAACAAAATTAAAAATTATTAACAATTTCATATTTGTATATGTGAATTTTTTTTACAAGAAAATCAAAATCGAATTAAGTAAAGTTTTGGGTGATCGTTGCCGAACTGTGGCTATTTTTGGGCGCATGCTTCCTTGTAGCGCATAACCATCATATGTAGTCCTTAGCCAAGGGCCCACACTATTCAAATATCTCTTACATTTCTCTATTGTATTTGTGAATTTTTTTTTACATGAAAATCAAAATCGAATTTAGAGTTTTTTCGGGTGATCATTGGCGGATTTTGGTCTTTAAAAATCACTTCGGAAAAATGTGTGATTATGCGGCAGAAAAATTATATTCTTGCATTTTAGTTTCTTAAAAGCACTTGAAATAATAAAAAAAATTCTCAAATCATAGTCATCGTTATAACAGAATCTAATGTACTCAAAATTGAATTTTAAAAGACGACAAAAAATACTTTTGTGTGATGAGTTTCAATGTTATCGGTTTAGTGTTCAAAAAATATAGTAATTCTATATTGAACATAAAATCGAGATAACATTGAAATTCATCACGCAAAAGTTTTGTTTTTCGTCTTTTCCTATCCAATTCCGACTACATGGGATTCTGTGACAACCCTGAATAAGTATTAGGAATTTCTTCAAGATCTATCACAACAAATTTTAAAACATGAAAAAGTGTATCCACAAATCACTTTTGGAATTTACAGAAATTAAAACTCAGTTACTCGTTTGATTTTTTTTTGTGTGCGGCGCCTTCAACATCAGAGAAAAACAAAGTTGTGCTTAGGAAATAATCGGCTAGAGTTTAAAAATACTAAAAAATTTGTTCAATTTGAAAGAAATTATGTACTTGTTAATTATTTTTAGGTCACCGGGGTGTCCCATATACGTTAAGGTTTCAAAGGAAATCTTCGTTTACGGCAATTTGAGCGAGACAGTGTCTTTCGCTTTTTCTAATCAAACATTTTTGTGGATAATCTAAGCGACAATGTGCTACGTTTTGTCTTATTTACCACAAAAAGAGCTACAATTTATTAATATATGTATGTACATATTAATTTACTGCAGTTGGCTTGTAAACATGTGATCAATAAGGTCAGTTTCGTATCCTAGTCTCAAGATCAATTAAAAAAATAAATTTAAATTAAAAATATTGCGTCTGACAAATGCGTTGTAGAATGGTGACTTGATATTTCTTGACGACATTACATTACAAGCTGTTGCTCATTTTGTCTTGTGTATCATTGCAGTCATTTAAATGAATATTTCATTGATGATCATATGTCTTCTACGACTTACCATTGTCTCGTTGTACACGTCTTTAAAAATGTATTCAATACATGGCCAACTGGTGTGCTTGTGTTTCTCTCTTCTCATTGATTTTAATGAGATCTTTAATTTAAGGATGCCTTAGTATCCTTCGACAATAAATAAATAACCCTTTTAAAGTTGTTTATTAAGACTGACAATGTCATGGAAAATTCCGTTAATCGAATTAATTTTTGCTTTCGATGAAGATTTGCGATTAATTTGGCTGCTTCTTTGCTCTTCGTAGTCATGGAATATTTTTGAATACATTTTTAAACAAAAAAAGGGTTACATTGCATTGCTATTTAAATTTTTTCGCAGTACGTGTTTTATTTTTGCTTGTGTGAAGCTTTTTATGAAGTTTGGCACCCCGGTAGAGTCTGGGATTTGTGTGTTTTAATTCGCACTAAAGACCATGAATGTTTTTGCAGGGAAAACTAAAATGTTAAGCAAATTGTGGTCTAGAACATGAACAATTTTGAAAAGCTGCAAAAACTTAAATATACATAAATTTAAATTTTTTAAAAATTTTATTTTACTGCTTTTACGTAAGTATTTATTTTATTAAACTTTTGTGAGCCGATCACTGTGCTTCTGTTACTCTCAAGAGCTGTCAACATTTCATTCATTGGCTTGGCATGTGAAGATGATAGACAAACAATAACAAATTTTGTAAACAAGAAGAAAAAACAATCGCGCCCTTAGTTTATAACTGCTTGCCGACGTCAATTCAACTCAACATCAAAATATGGGCTTTCGTAGCGTTGTCCACAAGAATTTACTACATATGTATGTATGTACCAATCTCTGAGGCCTAGAAAATGGCAACAGTCTGTTAATAAGAGTCAAATGTTATGGACAGCGAGTAGAGAAGGTTCTGCATTTTAGTTTTTGATAAATAGCTACGAAGTAAGGCTCATTGTTGTTTACAAATAATAAAAACAAGATCTTACATATAAATGTTTTTTTACATAAGTATATACGAGTATGTTTATAAGAAGATGTATGTATGGATGTGTATATAGATATGTATATATTAATACATAAAAATTATGTATGAATGTTTTTATCTTATTTTGTTATTGATGTGTTCTTTTAATTATGTGTTAATTTTGAGAGAATTATCGTAAATAGAAAGTAAACAAGCCAATACCAGACATGGAAAATGAAGATTTGAAAACACAAAAATTCATTTTGGAGAAAAGCACATGCATACATAAATAAAATATCTGTTTTTAGTATAAAGTATAGAACGATTCAACGGGTAGCACTTTTTCCAAAAATTAAGAGCGCTACTTAGTAAAACGCAACGCCATGTAAATGAAGGCACTTATGCGAAAATTCAACCTCGACACACACATTCTTGTGAAACAATTCGAAATTAATAAACGAGTAGAAGAAATGTTAAAATGATTCTTTTAGTTTCTGTGTTAAGACATACACCTTAATTGCGCAATTATCATTAAGGCATTAATTGAGCAACATTTTACCATGCAATAAGTGTATTAATAACATGAGCAATTAGTAGTTAATTGAAGATTAATTTTCATACGTCTAGCAGTAGCTGTAAAGGGCTGCAGACACGATCAAAATACTTACGAAGCTTGGTTATAGTATGAGTGAAAATTTGTTAATATTTGTGACACCAACGATGCTTGATGGAAAATCAGAAAATTTCGATTTTTGGCATACTTGCTCTCATTTGTTATATACATATGTACGTGTATAGTGTTAATCTAATTTTCATAAGAATTATATTTTCATTGTGAACAGTTGTCAAAGAAATCGGAATTAAAAGAAAACCAGAAAAATTACTCATACAAAAATAGAGTCAGAATTAAAAGAGAAACACAGAAATGACCGATAAAAAAAATTTATTAACGTTCTTTATTTATAGACGTTTTCATATTTTTTTTTTAACCAAACGAACAGCACAAAATCAAAGAAAAAATTAAAGCTTGGTGGGTCATCAAGCATGGTAATATCAAGCCAACAAGCACACGTACACGAACTGGACATCAAGCATTTTGATCGTATCTGAAGCCCTTAAGAACTATGCCCGTCACCATTTCGAAGCTCAAAGCATAAATATCAAATAAAATAAGGTATCCACAGAAAATAATAACGAAATTAAAAATGCATTTGTATTAAAATTTATTTAAAAAGTATTTTAATTAAAAAAATTGATTTTTAACAACAAAAATATGTGTTAATTCTTGGTTTGTCCTTGAAATTTCAATTATCACAATTAGTATCAAAGTTATGACCACATATTTAAATAAAACTTATGATAAATTTCGAAACTTGAAAATTTTCGAATTATGACACTAATTTTGTTTAGTCGAAATTGTTTTATAACACTAAACTTAACGAAAAAGGTTATTTATTTTTCATGAAATTGCTCATTCTTTAACATTGACAAGTTTAAAATTCACAGTGAACCAGCTTTTACTCTCTCCTCTCTCTTGTTTTAGCCGGCCATGTTCGTTATGCGGCATTTCACCGATCGAATGCTACCGGAACAATTGCAATAGTACCGAATTTTCCATTCCTTTTTTCATTAATCATTTCTCATTCACACAACTGCCTCAATTTTGTCTTCTTTTCTTTAAATTTTATTACTTTTCGCGTAGAGGCTCGAGAACACACTTTTTGTTGTATTTTTTGTTTTAATTTGTATTTGTTTTTGTTTTTTATTTCTTGTCTTTTCAAAATAATTTTTTTTGCATATATTTTGCCTTGATGCGGAGAAAATACATTTAATTGTGTTTAAGATTTTGCACAGTGAGCAAGTCGATAAAATTGATAAAGGAAATTAGAAAAAAAGAGTTAATTAGTTAAAAATACATATGTATATTAAAAAAGAAATATATATTGGTTGAAATAAAAAATAATTAATGAAATATTCTTAAAAAAAAGAGAATAATTAAATACATAAGTGAAAAATATTTAAAAATAAAACATAAAAAAATGTTGCTACTGGTAATTGAAAATTAAATACACATCTTTCATAAAAAACTAAAAAGCGAAAAACATATTTAAATTACTTTAAAATTTTCAACCAAACTAAATTTGCCATGAATTGTTTATCAAAATAATTTTCAAATCAATTTGATCAAAGCCGATTCACAAATTTTAATATTTAAATTAGATAAATTGTGCATGAAAATTTTGCTTGCAATTAATTAAAAAGAAAATATTTTTAAACTTTTAAACTTAAAAAAAAGTTTGTAAATTATTACATAAAATAAATACATAAATACAAAATCTAACCGAGTTTACTAACCATGACACCCCGGATTATTAGCTATTTTTTGGTATGCACTTTATTAACAATTATTTAAGAAAACAAAAATAAAAACAAAACGAAAACTAAAACACTTGAATTACTAAAAAACTTCATGTTAAAAATATTTTAATTTTTAAACTAAGTTTGAATTAATGAATAACATTTTATTTAAATTTTTATTAATTTACAGTGTCGAAAATAATAATAGGGGCACACACTATTTTTAATATTATTTCACAATTTTATTTAGTTTTACCTAAATAAAATGAAGTATATAATATTGATCCAATTGGCCAGATTTGTTTATAACGAAAATTAAAAAAACTGCAGTCCTTCTGTATTCGAATAATTAATTTAATTGAAAAAATATGCCTGAAAAAATAATAAGCACATTTTATGTTTACAAAACAAACTTGGTGTTTGCTGTCTAATCCAAATATTATTTTAATATTTGGAAGAAGCTCCTTTCATTTTGATTACTTCCATGCATCGTCGTTTCATTGAACTCACACGATTGGAGCATGTATCCGGGGAATTGGAGTACCACTAGCTACCTGTAAAGATTTATACGTTTTAATTTTATTTTTTAGAACCCCAGAGGTATTTTATGGTATCAAATCCGGCAATTGCCATGGCCAGTCCATGATGGCTACTTAATTTTGCTCAAACCAGGATTTTATACATCGGGCGAAGAGTCGAAGCAATTAGAGCCATTTTGTTCCGCATAATATCCAATTATTCTACAGAACTTATTTTTTCTTGTATACAGAAAATTAGACCAACCATCAGAGACCCGCCACCGTATTTGACGCTCTTTTTTTATGTACGTTTGGGTTAAATTGAATATTATTTAAGCTTCTCCCGCAAAAATTTGTTGGTTTTGTAATTGTTAACATCAAGGCGAATTGATACCAGGTGACATTATTAGTCCAGATAGATGATTATCAACTGACTACTACACTAAATTGACAAACTCTATATGAAAAAAACTAAACAAAAACTTTTTATGCATGGATTTAACATGACTATTTGATGAATGCCAGTTGTAGTTGCACTAATAAAGCCACTTGGTATTAATTCGCTGTGGCTAACACCAACAAAATAAAACCACTGAAAGAAATCTTAATTGATGGTCGTCTAACATAAACAGAACTTGAATTGTTTAAATTCTTCTGAAAACAAAATAAAGTATAGTAATAAAATTTTAAGTCGGTGTGTCATAAATAAAAAAGTGAAGTCTCGTGAAAAAGACAACATTTATTTATATAACATTTTGTTAAAAATGCCACCGAGCCATGTTTGGCACTAATTAAAAAAAAATTTTTGATTGAAAAAAAGTGCAGGTGTTCTATTTGTACTAAAAAGTTCTGTTTTCGTGGAAGCACATCCACTTTGGCTAATCATCTACAAAAACGCCATAAAATTTATTTTGCTAAAAAAAGAGAAACAACAAACATTGATATTGAAGAAATATCGGATGAAGAGTGTGAATAAAACAAAACAATTGATTCCGTTTTAAAAGTGGACAAAAGGTCCACTTTAATTTTATATTAACTTATGTATATCGCTCAAAAACAAAAAAAATTGTTTTTTATTGTTGTTTTCAATATTAATTACGAAAGAAAGTTTCTTTAGAATTTACTGGGACAGGCAGTTAATAAACACAATTTTAAGTTTTACTTAAAATTTGAAATAAACACTAAAAAAGAAATTTTATTTAAAGAAAAGAAAAAGTACAAATCGACTATAAAATAATCGATTTTTGCCTATGATTTATCGGTTAATTAATCGGAACAGAAAATGGTTGATCGAAAAGCCGAAAGTGGATTTTCCGTTTTTTTTACCATTCACTACTGTGTATGGCTTTTTTTATTAATTATTTTACTTCGCCGGCGATTTTGGTGCAATACCGATTTTAATGCATTTCTTTTATTTTAATAGTTATTATTTTTATTATATTTTCATGTAAATTTACTTCTTTTTCAAATATTTTCTTGAAAGCAAATAATTTTAAAATTACAGTAAAAAAGAAGACTGTTAATGAAATTATCAATAAAAGTTCAACATAAAATATCTATGACTTGTTATTAGAAAGCAAGATATTGTCCCAGCTACATATTTTTTCCGACACTGTATGTTGTCTTTGCAATCGATCTTTTATTTCCTTAATATCTTTAAATTAATGGTCGTCACGTTCAGTAAATAACACGAATTTTTATAATTATTGTTTAGAATAAATTGGCGATTATTTATTTGCTAGAATAAAACAAATTAAATAGAAACAAAAATGTTCAAATAATTTGAACGAGTTCTGAAGCGATTCTTGTGCAGGCTTCGATTGTCGCTTAAAAAACTTTATAAAACATTTGTTTTATATTACGACGAAGCCTTTGCTCGATACAATTTATTCAGGGATTCTCAAACTTTTTGAAGGTCTCCGCAAAGTAAGATTTCGGTAGATGCAAAAAATACACTTGTGCTGCAGAAATGATTTATCTATCCTCATTCAACTCGAATCTTTTTCCACCGTTCACTTGATTTTTATGCAATAAGTCATAACACTCTTAACCATTAAATTTATATTATTTTGTTTCTACTTTTTCTCTATAGTGATAACACACATTATATACATTTCGAAACAAAAAAATATCTGACTTTTTTCTAAAAAGAATTTTATACATTAAACTTTTGTGGTTCTCAGTATGCGTTTCGAGCAAAATTGTCATTAAAAGCAATTGTTTTCTAAACACGCTACTCAAGACATTTATTGCCAATCAAATTGATGAAGAAAATTCCAGTATTTTTCCACCCAAACGTTAAACTTTCAGCCACTTATTTATTTGTCTAATAAGAGAAATTATATAAGCAAAAAAAAATATATAATAATTGAAGCATTAAGGGTTTATTAAGATTTTCCATACAACAATTTAATTGAAAATATTATTATAATAAATCTATTGTCTATACAAAAGTGACGTGCGTTCATGAAATATAAAAAAGCCCCAAAGTCCAAAGTTTGTTAAAACACTCGGTAGCTGGTTAATAAAGTATGCATGATTCAATTTCATTCAATAAATATTTATCAATCAATCTTTTATATATATCGTTTATTAACAGATGATTTTTAAATTGTTGTAAATTTCATTAAATAAAAAAAAACTCATGTTTTTTTATTTGAAACAATTAAATTTATAAATTACTTCAATATTAAGCAATATTTTTTTTTGTTATAGTCATGCTGACTACCCAGACGACAGACAGCTGAAAAGCACCAACAACAACATGAAACTCATTATAATTTAAATAATTTTAAAGACGATAAAGATAAAAATTAAATTATATAAAGTGAATAATAATTAGAGATGCTCACGCGTTTAGCGTAAATCAGTCCCAAAATTGCTAATATAATTACAATTTGCCGTATTTTTATTGTTTATCTAAATTTAAAATTTTGAAATTTAATTCGAAAAATCTGAGATTATAATTTAGTGAATAATTTTCGTAATTTTCAATTTGGAGAATAAAATTGTGATTTTTAATGAGATTTTTATTTCGAACTTTATTGTTTTTATTTCTTACACAAAATATTTTTTATTAGTTGAACTGAAGAAAGACAATATTCCAAAGAACAGCATTACACAGCAGAGTGTAAATTTTCTTGTTATTTGCAAATAATGGGGTCGGATTGGAATTAATTAAAATTTGTCTTGTTCCTTGGTATATTTGTTCAATTAACAAGCTCGGTCGTATGGCTTATCGTTCCAAAAAGGACGATAATTGTTTTTGTGCTTGTGAACAGACAAATTTGTTGTATCGTCATTTTGTCGCATTTTAAATGTCAATTCAATGTAGTCAATTCACTGTGAGTTAATAATTTCTATTTATCCATTTGTGTTATTAAATTTGTATTTATTTACGGGAAATTTTTTACTTTTTCTTAAATTTTGTTTTCATTAAAATCTTCTTCTTCCACAATAGTCGACACTCAATTCAGTTGATACCATGAAATTAAACCAGATATTGGAATCCTAATTTTACGCGAAGTAATTAATAACCTTTTCGCCGCAAACAATTTTGATTAAAATGCTTTGCAAATTAAATTGAAATGAATCAAGTATATATTTATAATTAAGAAGAATGAATTTTCTGGGTTTATTAATCACATATTTAAAAATATTTTAACAAATTAATCTAACAAGTAGAATTTTTCATACCTGGAATCTGTTTGGATACTAAATTAACATTTAACGCCCATATCTATCATGTTATTGAAAAAGTTAATAAATATAAAAAAGTATTATATCCACTCATTAATAGAAACTCTCTTCTCATTAACTCAAATAAAATTCTAATTGTAAAAACAATTTTTCAGCCCATATTACTCTATGGTTGTTTAGTCTGGGGTAATTATGCTACAAGTCATATAAAGCGCCTTCAAGTAGCGCAGAATAAAATCCTTAAAATGGCTCTTAAATTGCCATGGCATTTTTCCACCTCAAGATTATATATAATCAGCAATACCAAAATTGTATCAGAATCTATTCAAATTTTGGACACACGTTTCAGAGCAAAATGTGGCTATTCGGTAAATCCTCTCATATGTGCTCTCTACTAGTTCTAGTGGTGTTCTCTCTTCTGTTGGGGGTGTTGCGCTTGTTCGGCCCTTCGTATATAAAAGTATGTAGGAGGGGCGGAGTGGGTGCGTCATTTTTGGCGCGGGAGGGACCGCCATGGGAACTTATGAACTATAAAAATTTTCTATGTTGATAAATGTTACTTGTTTAATACATGTGTTGATTGTATACAATTATACAAATTATGTAACTATACTATGGTATATCATGTAATTGCAATAAGTACAATAAGTAGATGTACTTGTAGTAATTGTCTGTCACCTTATCTTTATTTTTATATTGAAGGTTTTTATTAATAGTTTTCCTTCAAATTAATTAATATTACGTTTATAGTCTACTTCTTTATATAATTCTTCTTAATATTTTAGATAGAAGGCAAAGCCAAATCTGTGCAATAGTTTTTTTCTCTAGTATGTAAGAAATTTTGTTACTTTCTATTAAATAAATAAAAAAAAAATTCCATACCTGGCCTCAATACAACCTACTTTATTTTCTTTACAACCTTTTTTTTCATAGATTCATATCGAACATAATAATTTGTTTGTTGGGATTTTTGAATAAGTTTCAAAGCATACTATGCTTATACTATTGTAATTTGTATAACTCTCATTGAGTTTTTAAAGGTTTTTGTATAAGTAAAGAGGTTTGAAACATTTAAAAATTAGGTTTAAAGGTCTACTGATGATTTGGCTTTAGCACCAATGAAATGCATGAATATAGACTAGCTAAAAACCCTCAACAAACAAAAGTTTTTTAAATCTTTGAAAAGAGATATCGAGGCAATCTCGATTAATATAAATTTAATAATTACCATTTATAAAATATATAAAAATTCAAACGAATAATTATAACACACTTGTATGAAAATTGCCAACAACAAAAATACAATAGTGTATAATTAGACGATTACACAACACATACAACGTTAAGACGATCTTGTGAATTGCACAAGTGTCTTATATTAAATTTCTTTTACATAAAATGTTACCTTTACCTTTAGCCTAATAAAGGGTGTCCCAAAATTAACGCAAGATTTAAATTTTTCGCCATTGGTGAAGTAAAGTGTTGGCAAAACAATTCGACAGCTGACGTGTCGTCATTATTAAACAATATTTCAAAACTAATGAAAGCTTGGCGACCGCAGTTCAAAAATTTTATACAAAACTAGGTGACTCAGAAAACGTTGATTTGTCACATAACTTATTTCTAGTGAATATTTTGGTTAATTTTGCTGGTTAAGAGAACATTTTTACCAAGTTTTAAATTATGGTAAATAGGAATTTTAGATTTATTGAAAAAAGTAAGCGTGGTGTGGTGGGTGTGGTCTATTGAAAAATATTTTACTGCGTTGATTAGGCTATGTACATTATATGTTTCAAATTGCTGCTAAATCCGTTGAGAAATATAGTTTTTTTATACCGACTGCAGCGCCATCTGCCGGACTGTTTTGTGAATCTAGACCATCCAGGGGGCCACCCAAACGCATACAAAAATAAATCCATTCAAATCGGTCCAGCCGTTTAGCAGGAGTTCAATGACATACACACGTACCGTATAATTATATATACTAGTGTATCCAGCGGCCGACGGCGAATCGACCGCATTCTAGAAATTAATATAATTCATTTCCATCAATATATACGATAAAGTACATTCTAAATACATTGATCAAATCAAAACTAAATAATTATTTTTTTTGAGAACAATTAAATTATTTCTTAAGTTGTTGTTAACGTTAAATTAAAAGTTAGCTTTACATTTATTTTTTATTTAATAATAAAAGACATACAAAACCAATAACAGTTGAAGATCTATTTTTAATTTTTGAAGAAACTACTTCAATTTGGAGATAAAAACTGCGTTAAAAATTCAAAAAAATCCTTTAAAAATATCGAGTAGTGTTGAGTACCCAAATGAAAAGTATTGAATATTATTGAGTAATGAAAAGTAGTAGAATTTGCCAGCACTACTTCATAGAGCCGGCTCTTTTAAATACCTTTAAGTTTTCAGTAAAATACTTCAAATCTAAACCAGGTAAAATTCTCTCGACTTGAGTAAACAAATTTAATTGATACGACACAATTACTTGAAGATTTGACAAATATTTATTTAAGTGTTTTCAAAATAGAATTCTTACGAATTAAAAGAAAAGATAATCATCAGTGTGTGCTTTTTATTATTGAGACATGATATTATATTTCAAGAAATCATATGAATTATTATTATTTGTCCTCTCATAGATAAAAAATATAAAAACAAAATATTTTTATGAAGTGACTAATTGTTTTTCTTTTTTTTATATTAATAAGGAAAATAAAGTAGGAAACAAATATAAAGGAAGAAATAAAATCAGAAACGTGTTATCTTAGAAATTAATATTTATAGACACAAATTAAAGGAATTCTTCATAAACGGTTTTTATAATCGTTAAAGTTTTGGATAAAGTGCGAATTTCGTTTCGGAAAGTCGGCTTTAATGCACACTTTAACGTTTATGAATAATACTCTAAAATATATATTGAAGGAATTGTATTAATCATACGTACTCGATTACAATTTAATTAAAAAAATAATTAATTAGAATATTTATGTTTAATTTGATGTTTTTTTTTAGTGATAAACACATTTACGACAGCAGGCTACCGACTACAATCTGTCAAAAATGGAATACATGTTTTTAAATGAAAATGATTATTTTCACGACTATGTAAAGGGTGTCCCAACAAGAACGCAATTTTTAAATCTGGCAACATTCGATATAATAAAGTTTCACGATTTTTTTTTTAAATATCTGTGTTTTATTTAAAATTTAAAAATTGCGCTCTTGTTGGGACACCCTTTACATGGCTGCAGGTTCTTGTCCATGCTACTTTTTTCTATTTTTGTTTACTATGATACAAAAAAAGAGTTGACAATATAAAAAAAGATGTAAAGCGAATTAGTGCTAAGAAATTTTTTTTTTTTAATATAAAATAAAATGCAAAAATTGCAATTGTTTTTTTGGTGTTAACATTTTGTGTAAAAATAATTTTTGCAGAAAAATAAGGGCAATGAAATAAATTTCTGCATATTAGATCAATATTCTGTGTTTATCTTTTTATAAAATCTTAAAATTTCAATGAAACAACAAAAAAGGCCGGCCAATGAGTCAATCATGTCGCGATAATCGCGATAATGCGCAAAATTTTCAGTTTAAAGAAAAGGCCGACAACAAAAAACTCGCAAAAAACAACAAAAATGACGAAAATTCGCAATAACTTCTAATCATTGAGGGGAAAAAATTGTTTAATATCATTTAAAAGTCGATATAACAATAAAATATAGATAAAGTCCCCCACATTCAATGTTGCTATATTTTTTTTACAAAAACTGGCAATTCCGAAAAAAAATCTGTTTTTTTTTTTTTTTTAAATCTGCACTTTCAAAACCAAATTAAAGAAAATGTAATAAAACCAAATTTGTATATGTTTAATTCATTTTATTGAAGAAAAAAAGAAAAACAAAAATATAATTTTTATTATTATTTTTTGATGTAAAAAATATATGTATAAAATTAAAAGTAACAACATAACGTATAATATTTCATTTAATTCATCACATTCAGAGATCACAGTTAATTATTTAATTACACATATTTATGTATTAGTTGTACATATTCTAATTAAATTTAGTTTCCATTTCTTTTGTTTGTACAAAATTTGTGCAATTGAAATTATTTTTTATTTTAAAGTCTTTGGTTCGCAAAATTCCACATAGAGTAGGAATATCTGAATTATTCCTTGTTTTGGTTTTATTTAAATTAATTTGAGAAAATATCCTCTCAACGTTGGCTGTCGACACTGGTAGTGACAAAATTGCTTAAACAATTTTTTTAAATTTGGAAATGGTTTAAAAACCATCGCAACATTTTGTGCTAAAGATTACCTGCCAAAAGCGCTCAATACTTTTTTCTTCTAACAAATTATAGTATTGAAAATCAAAGTTCAATAATTCGCGAATATCACGATTGCATAAAAAAGGAATGAGAAAAAAATAAATAACACGGTGTTGCTTTTAAAAGGAAGTACAAATTATATCATTGTTGTATTGGAATATATGTTCGTTAATAACAAGGCGAATTCAATACCAGGTGGCCTCAGTAGCCAATTGGCGATCAATTGTTTTATTCTTGTACTGTTGTAGGCCACCTGGTATTGAATTCGCCTTGGTTAATAATATTGTAATTGAATGCTTCTTTGTTTTATTCGCATAAAATTGAAAAAACTGCACCGATTTAAAAAAAAACTTCTTTTTTGAGTAAAAACCTGGAAGCCTGTTTTGCACTTAGAAAAACTGCAAAAAAACAGATAAATCTGCACATTTGGTAACGCACGCTGCCCACATTGCAAAAAAACGCAAAATTCCGGGAAATGTTGCAAAATTTAGAAATGCCGTAAAATGTCCCAAAAGAAGCTGCAAATGCAAGGAATGTAAAAAAACTCGCAAAAAAACAACAAAAATGACGAAGATTCGCAATAACTTCCAATCATAGGGAAAACGAAAGTCGATGAAAAAATAAAAATAGAAAAAGTCACCCACAATGAAGAAAAAAAAATGCAAAATCCGCGAAAAGTTTTGAAAAAGCCCAAAAAATTTCTAAAAAGACCTAAAAATGTAAGGAATGTGAATACATATCACATTCTTTAAGTTTTGACCTCCATTTAGGTTTTTAGCTATTTTTGTGATATAAGTGTTTCGTTGTCATTTTATTGCTGCATTGAAAATTGCACTTTTTGAAGAAACGTAACTTTAAAAAAGGAAAAAAATTTAAAGTGCCACCTCTGAAATATAAATCAATCAGCTCCTTACTGTGTAGCTGTCGTTTTCAAAATAATTAAGTAGCTGGCAACAAGGCGACATTTGTTACCAGCGACATTTGTAGCCATGTAGCCTGCTGTCGTAAATCTGTTTACAGCTTCACTCGCTTTTATTAATTGGTTCATTTTGTAATCAAATTTTTAATAGTTCGTTCGTAAGTGCTTCAGTTAATTTGAATTTAATTATCTATAAGTTTTGTAAGTATTCCTCTCGTTGTTGTCTAGTTATTTGTCTGGCTTCAATTTCTATTTGTTTTGTTCATCATTTGACACCTTGTCTACTTTTCTAGTCGCTGAGTGGACGACAATTAATTCTGAAGAATCAATTTAATTTCTACCAGCAAAACAGCGGAGAATGTGAACTTTTTACTTTACTTTTGGATTTTTTCCTTTCAGAGTTTGAAGTTTTCTTAAAGGTTTTAAATAGATAGAATTTTAATTTAAATGTCTACACGCTTAAATTAAATTAAAATTAAATTTAATTTATTTAAATTAAAGGAAACAAACTTATATGCGTAGACACATACATACATACATACAGCTGCGAGCACTATAGAGAAACTATTTAAACTTGAAATCTCTTTTTATTTATGTATGTTAATAATTTTTTGTCTTTTTCTCTCTTTTTAGTGCGGCATGCGCCATCCTAATACTGGACTAAGCGAAGACGACCTAAGTCGTCTTACTGGTTCTTCATCTTCGTCGGCATCTTGTCATAATAATATTTGTAATACATTATCATCTTCCTCCTCATCATCGTCGTCAGCCTCTTCCTCATCCTCCTCGTCACCGGGCTCTTCGTCACCATCGGCTTTATCAACCGGTGATAATATTCCTGATGATGGCAAACAACAACAACAACAACATATCAAAAAGAAACATGAAACAAAATCTCCTTCAAAACACCATCAACAACAAAAACAACAAAATCAATATGCGTCATCATATCCAGAACAGCTGGAAAATAACAAAAATACACAAACACGTTTTAACTCCACATATCTGCCCGAGATCATAAATCCTTTGGAATGGCAAAAATCACGTAAACGCAAAGAACGTCTCGATAGCTGTTCGTCCACTACACAGGATCGTAAATTGCAGCGATCGAATAGCGAGGAACTTTTGCCGCAGGACAGCGACGGCAAGTTACAAAACAACAATAATGTGTCTTCAACACCAGCAGATTTGGGTGTGAATGCTTTGAAATCTCTAAGGAATGTCGATAACATAAGAAGAGTTTCATCGGAAGACTTCAAGCGTACACCGTACGAGGTGTATGAACAGGAATTTAAAGAAAGTGAAAATGTAACAGGCTCCAAGGTCGTCTCCGACGAAAATGACGGCAGCTTAGCTAATCGACAAGCTCAGCGCTGTCAGACCTGGACTGTGGGTGTGCCCATTAAGGATATGACTAGAAGATCACGTTATGAAACTAGTCCTGCACGATCACAGCGCCATTCACCCATTCGAGTGTGTTTCAGTGCCAATGGCAACAATGGCAAGAACCGTGACAATAGCGATGATAGTGAATGTGAGAATGAACGGCGCCGCAGTAGTGAACGTTTCTGCAAGTCACGAGCGCCTCCTGGACGCAAGGCTTCGGGTATTACGAAAAAATCAACTAATTCCTCAAATACCATCAGATATTTGCCCACCAAGTTAAATGATGAAAATGTCTACAAATACGATCTATCCACACTGAAACATGAACGACGTGGTTTTATTAGTAAAAAATCATCATCGTCGTCGTTGTCGTCATCTATGACTTGCGAGAAAAATAATACCAACGATTTGAATGACAATAATTTGATTGATTTCAATAATGCAACCAGCAAACCTTTGGCCAAATCCACATCACCGACAGCTTCCTCGAACGGTTCTACAGATGATGTTAACATACAACATAACACACAACAACAACAACAACAGCAAGCGAAATCTTCGGCCAACAGCAGCAAAAGCAGCAGTCAAACTAGTTTACACAAACTTCCTTTAACCACCTCAGCACAAGACGCACTGCCATGGGATCGTTCGGTACCCGAAGATCAAACTCCCGTATTAAGTAGACGCTATGCGACCGTACGTCCTCACTTAGCCGACTGTATCGATACGGCAGCAAAACTATCCAAAGTTAAGCCTTTTGCCCAGCCGTATCACAAACAACACCAGACTGCTGCCCAAATGTTGGCCAACGATTTGGATGATGATGACGGCATGGAATCCACTTTCCGTGCTTTCACTTCTTTAGAGAATATGAAAACGCGCGAACTCATGCAACAGGTTATACCGAATGTCATGGCCTTCCAAACCCCTGAGGAACGCATGAAACAGATTAATAAACGTGTTACGGCCCTGAAGAAGAAACTCACCCAACTGGAAGATTCGTATGAAGTGCGTTGCGGTTATAAGCCCTCGCAAGCGGATCGTTTGAATGACAAGTATATGAAACACATTTTATCGGAACTGAGTAAATTGCGCAAAGAGCGTCATGAGTTAAAAGCCGATCCAATGACCGCTTTGGGCCTAAAGGTCAGCGGTGGCATGGATGCTGAGCAGAAGCTAATGAAAATGAAAGGAACCTTATTGGAAATTGAACAGGTGAGTTTTTTTTAAATACGATTAACCACTTTCTACTTCAGACTTTGGGCGATCGGGTCTCAGAGTCCTCTGCCAAATGTATGTTGTTTTATTGAAAGATAATGGCCATCAGATGCGGGGGATGATGATGAAGTCAGCTCATGCCATTGTCCTATTCTGTCAGTATAATTCGCATTGCAAAACTTCTGCAGTTCTCCAATAAAATATTTAATACAATTTAAATATTTCGGTGTAAATTTTATTCCGCTGTGAAAATTTCGGAGGGTCACTCTCTATTGCGATGCCAAAGCGATTTCAGTGTAAAACTTCTGCAGTACTCAATTCACTTAAACAGTCCAACAACAATAGCAAAGATAATGAATGGCACGCTAATGATGCACATCTGAAAAATCCTAGATGTTATAACTTGCCTAGTCGAACCCACGATCTTAAGCTGGATTCACTCATAAAATTTTTGTATGCGGACAACAATTTTTTGGAAAAATTTGTCGTACAGTATTCTTTGAGTCAAGCCCTTTCATTTGATACCCATATTTGTTTGTGAAAAAAAATATATGTTATCCGCCATTTTGTTGGGGACCATATTGGATTAGCAATTTCTTTCTATTCTACTAGTCATGACCTTTAATTTAAAATCTATAGTGAGGGAGTTGTGAAGAATTATGTAACCCGCCATTTTGTGTAAATTGAATCTTTAAAAGATTATTATTGTTAATTTTTTAAATTATTACTCATCGTTGGCAATATCCAAATTTCCCTCTAAATAATTGATTAAAAATTCCTTTCTGTTCCCTCTTGCGTGTTATCCTGTCGATCCTGCTTTCTCCATTTTTCACCGTTAAAATGAAAGTGTAAATATATGTGAGAAATGAAAAGTTTTTGACACTTCTTTGCACTGTTACACAGAACAAGAATCATATTACTGTGAAATTGTGAAAACAATTTGTTTCATTCCACTTGTTCTTTTCATATGAAAACATTTGAATTTATTTATAATTTTTTTTTCACTAAACGAGAATCAGAAACTCTATGAAAATATGAAAAAACTTTTAATTTCACAATTTCACAGAAGCAGAATCGACTCCCAGCACCCACATAATAATTAGTACATATCCTTTCCTTCGATGTAAAATTCTGTGTAATTTTTATATGGAATAGAATTTTGACTGTGAAAATTTATATTATTTCGCGAACCTAATTAATTGTTAAAGTCTCTGAAGTGCATATTTTAAATTTTATTTTTAGTTTTTTCTTAAATAGAAGTAACGTGACCAACGGACAAGCTAAATTTGCATTTTCTTTAATTCCAATATTTTTTTTAAATATGGGTTCGCATTTATTAAAAATAATATAAAAATAGCATTTTGCTACATATGTAGTTGACTTCATTTTGTGATATAAAAACCAAGTTAAATCACACTAAGCCTAAGCAAAAGTAGTGGTTACGTTTTTTTTGGGCAAATGTTTGCCAAGTGTGAACATACCTTAACACTTGAGCAATTAGTGTCGACCGACCAGTAGGAGTGTTAACTTCTTTGGGAAAGGAATAGTGAGAGTGGGACAGCTGGTGAAATCAGAAGGATTAATTAATTGTTTTACAACTCTGCTATTGCGAATTATGTTAATTTTTTTATAGATCAATGTTACAGCTCTTCTTAAATTTGTTTAAGCGGTGTAGCCAAGTTCATTAATTGTTTCACTTCGCCGACGATTCTGCTACAAAACCGACAAATGCGGTCGCTGTGTTGTACGTGATTAGCACACACGAATTTAGATAAGATAATAAATGAATTTTTTAAATAAACAAAAAAACTGATTTATTGCCGTTTATTTGAAAAAAATCAATTAATTACATCGATAATAATTTCAAGAATTTCAATTTTAATTTGAGGTCAATGTGCGTCAGTTTTTAATGATTTTGATTGACAAATTTCTTCAATTGTTATTTTCACAGTCCACTCAGCCGACTCGACTCAAACAGAACATTTTTTTTTAAAGAAAATCAAACTCAATTGAGTGCTTTTTCATAAAATTTTTTTCACACAATTATTGACTGATAAGTATGTCTAAAACTAGAAAAAAATACATACTTAATCATCAATTACATGTATTATTGCAAAATATTACATTTTATATGAAATGTTTACATACATCATTTATAATTGCTTCCCATGCACGATAACAGACAGTATAACCTCGTTAAGAAGGACAGATATAGTTTAAGACTTTCTTCGGATTACTGATATTACGACCGGACTACAGTTAGAAAAATTTACAAAACAAAACATGAAACATGTAAAAACCAAAACTGAAAGTGATTAAAAATAATTATCGTTTGAAATATATAAATTATTTTTGTTTGAGTACACAAAAGAAAACCCGAAAGTTGAGATCAGTATCGATTTCGTTTTCAGTAAAGAGCGATGGTACATTGTCCATCATTAAAAGGGCTTTCAATTGCTTATTGGCTGCCAGTAGTCACAAATTGCTTCACATTTCTGAGGAGAGATTTTCTTGGACCGATCTTAACCCCGCAAGTCGACATCTACGAGTAAAACTCTTTTTAGTTGATTTATAATCACCAGCGAGTTCAACGTTTTCAAATTGCGTTTGCTGTGCATGTTATGAGAGTAACTCTCACTTTGAATATTGTTCTACCAGAAGCCGAATTCTCACTACTAGGAACACATGTTGTTATTGGAAGTGCCCTCTAAAATAGCACAGAATCATCAGCATTTTAACATTACAAGGTGGCGCACGAATTGTTTTACAATACGAAATACAAATAATTTTTTTTAAATTAATTTCATTGGTCGCGTTCATAAGACGTAACTGTTGCGCAACCGTTGAGTTTTTTATTTTGGAAACGCAGACTTAGTAGTTCCGCTCCACACAACAGTTGAGTATTTGCTGCCATTTTTTCCATCATAAATTTTTTTCGCTATATTTAGTCAACATGTTGTGTTTAGCTCCGCAGCTGATCAAGAGAGTTATGCGCTTTTATATTCTAATGCAACGCCGTTTTGTTAGGTGGCGACTGCAAATTAATTTGTTAAACTTTCCATTACAAATGCGATAAAGTAACGAAAATAAAGAAATAAAATTAAAATACTAATTTCATTAAATTATGGTGTCTATTTATATTAATTACATAATTATTTCAATATAAGGTTTAAAGATTTTTTGAACACAGTGTCGGCTTAGCATTGAAATATAAATACCATCGGCGCAGGTTTAAAATTTTATTGGAGAATTTTGTTGTGCATTTTTATGTTGTGAATATTAAATTTTTGGCGCAGATTTTATATATAAATTGGAAAATTTCTGCCAAGAAAAACTTTGTTGCAAATTCTATGTTGTCCATACTTTTTAGTATAAGTCAAACTAATTAATTTAGAAAATTTAAATTATTTCTTTTGCAGAATTTTTATTTATTTTTAATTGTTTACATTAAACAGCTGTTCATTATCCAATTATTCATTATGCCGTTTCTAAGACGTAACTGTTGAGCTCAACAGCTACGTCTTATGAACGCGACCATTTATTTTGTTTTATTATTTTTTAAATTCAATTTAATTTTATACAACTAATTGTTTTTTGAAGATGATAGACCGTAAATGACCTTCATGCTCATCCACGATAAGTTTCGAGTCGAAACTGTTGGATTTTCCTGAATGGACGTTGCAACAGTTGCGATTGTATCTGGAACCCGAACATAGGGATTTCGATGGTATGCTCTTCGTGCGATGCTTCTAGATTCGGCAAACATGTTTATCAGCCTCATAATCGTTAATCTACTCGGGAGAGTACTGCCAAACTCCCGCCTAAATTTCCTTTTGGATGGAAATGAAGGACTGCAAAGCATGGCACCGTTGCAATATCCAAATCCTGTTTTCGGTATCCCAAGCGTTATTTTTTTAGTAAATCGAAATAGTAACCTTTTGCCAGATACAAAAAAAATAATCACACAGAAAAACAAGTATTACGTTTCTTTTTGTAGCACGATTCGCGTGTCACCCTGTATTTGATCTTTGCCCATTTCCCCTTCTCTTCCAAAGCTATTAAAAAAATTTGTTCGGCGTCCGTGTATAGCAGAACTAACGCTTGATGACTTCTCTCCACAAGTGTTTGGTCATCTCATTCTGTTCAGAATTAATCATTTTTGAAATTACTCGCTGAAAAATTGTTGGTTTCTTTGAATAATTTCTGTCGAAACAGACATCTGAAAATTACGCTGCTGACTGAAGCATGACATCACCGCTTCCTCTACCTGGGGATTATCACATTGTTTCATGTTTTTAGTGTTCCTTAAATAAGCATTTTATTTTTAAATGATTATTTACTAAACAAGTTATTAAATTATTTTCAACATAAAAAATTTATCTCCTCAAAATTTGAGACACATAAATAAGAAATTATTTGATCATTTTTTTTTTGCTTTTATATTAAAAATTTGTTGAGGATTTTCAGACACAATATTCTTCCATGCTATTTTTTATTTTTGTTCATACAGAAATGTGTGTTGTGTCAGACGGTAAAATAGCCAATAACTATTACTAGAGATGGGTATCGCTCACGTGCTTAGTGTGAACACGCATTATCGTGATAAGTTTTTTTTTTGCTTCAATCACGTGAGCATGCATGAAAGTGAGCATAACAAAATTTAACGGGAGTGATTTTTTCTTTATTGTCAATTAATTTTTAAATTATTTTATACGTTTTTTTTCGTAAGCGTGAGTTTTCGTGACTGTGACTAACTTTTTGTTCCACTCGCGTGAGCGTGCATGAACGTGAGCCAAAAATCTAAGGTGGTGCGTGAGTAAATTTTTTACGTGAATGTTGCGTGATTTTTTTCTTTATTGCACTTTATTTCCTCTAATATTTATTATATTTTTTTAAGTAATTTAAGTTTTTATTTTGTGAATATTTTGTGAGCGTGAGTTTTGGTGATTGTGACTAATTATTTGTTGCCACTCACGTGAGCCAAAAATATAAGGTCGTGCACAAGTGAAATATTTTTTATCGTGAGCGTGAGTGAAAAGTTACTCACGCTCCCATCTCTAACTATTACAAAGCAAAAAACAACTGTTGTTCGGACTATAAATGTAAAGCTTTAAAACTGTGCGGAAAATTTCACCGTCCAGATTACTATATAGTCCGGACTAGTGAGTGTCCAGATCCGAGAGGTTCCACTGTATTTAGTTTATAAAACTATTTAAAAGAATTTTTGAAGCATTCTTCCGAAAAGTAAAGTAAACCAATATATTTTGATTATCAGCAATATTTTGTGTAAGATTGTTTTCTTTTATTAAGAATAAATTAAATTTTTTTCTAATTAGATTTTGAAATTCATGTAACCGGAAGACGAAAGTTATAAATAATTTGTTTCCTGAATGTGTAGACATTTATTATAAATTGTAATTGTTTTTGCATTCTTAAGTAGAGGAAAAAGATACAGACTAATTAATATTAAAAATGCGATTCGGCGTTGTTGCACATAAAAAAAATTAATAAAATAATAAATGAAAGCAATTTGTAAGAATTCTTTTAAAAACAGAAAGAAAAAAAAACAAAATACAAAATTCAAAAACAAGTGCAGACAATTGTTAATGCAAATATTTAGAGAATTATTGTAAATAAGTTCATAAATATGAATATTTTATATGCAGACATAAGACCCGATTCGCAGCGGGCAAGCAGCGATAGCAGCTTTACTAGTTTTAGGAAAAAGGTAAAAAAATATTAAATTTATAACGAAAATAATTGGTTTGCGTTTACAGATTGCTTTTTTCAAGGTTTGTTCTGTTTAAAAAATGTTCAGTTCCATCGGACCATCGGAATTAATTAAATTAAAAAACTAGAAAATAGAACCGTTTGTTTTGAAAGTGAGACAATGCGCTTCATTCGAAATACGAGGGCGAATCAGTAAGTCCGTGACTTTTTGAATGAAACACAGTTCTTTTTTTTTGCAAAACAAAAATTTATTCTTCAACATAATCTCCTTTTAACTCAATACATTTAGTCCAACGTTTCTCCAGTTTTTGTATCCCTTTCAAAAAATAGGATTTTGCGAGGGCCTTAAAATAGGCATTTATTTGGTCAATAATTTAATCGTTGGAGCTATGTAAATCTCTCCACCGAGCCATTTCTTTAGGTTTGGAAATAGGATGTATTCACTAGGGGCTAAATCCGGAGAATATGGCGGATGAGGTACCAATTCGTAGCCCAATTCATACAGTTTTGCCATTGAGACTGCACACGTTACTCGTTTACGTTTATGGTCAATTGAGAGCAAACGCGGCACCCATCTTGCAGACAAATTTTTTACACACAGCTGATCAGTTAAAATCGAGACCACACTGCCATATGAAATACCTGTGGCATCAACCATCTCAGGCACTTTTACTCTTTGATCGGCTAACACCATATCGTGGATTTTTTTTCGACATTTTTGGATGTACTGACCTCAATTGGCCGTCCAGAACATTCAGCGTCATTTGTACTTGTGCGACCACGACGAAAGTCAGTAAACCACTTTTTTCCCATTGAAATCGATGGTGCTGACTCCCCATAGTATTTATCGAGATTTTCCTTGGTTTGACTGAGGTTTTTTTTCCGCAAAAAATAATGTTTAATGAGCACTCGAAATTCACTTTTTCCATTTTTAGAAAAATACACGAGGTTGTATGTTTTGAACAGCTGTTAAACGCAAAGTAAATGATGGCACTTGCTCAAAATTTGACAGTAGTCTATTAACAGGTGGTACTGGATTGGAACAGTGTTGCATTTTATATAACTACGAGCAAAGTTTGAAAAGTCACGGACTTATTGATCCGCCCTTGTATCAAGTCAGCCATTTAAGTTAATGCATGTTTAGGTTGACCTTTGATTTCGAGTTAAAATATCTAGAACGTATTATTATTGAGCTTATTTTGTAGTACATATAAAGCAACCCATACAATTCAATTGTCAATTGAGTCTTTCAATTGAGTTGATTCTTGTCCACACACTTCATAAACTGAATTGAAAGATTTTCATCCAACTGTCAAATTTATATTTATTTACAACTACAAAATTTAAAAATTACAAGCTTTTATTGCAGTGGCTTTTGTTTTTTTCATTTTATTTTTGTAATCCGAACTGTTTATTTTCCAAAGTGCTGAATTTTTTTCGAGCAATTGGAAAATTTCATTGTCATTTTTATACTTTCTATTTAAAATTCAATAAAATTAAAAACAATTTTAAAAATACGTAACTTGATACTTGATTTTTCTTCAACCAACTCCACAACTGCCAAACTTATCGATTGACAGAGCAATACACGCCTTGATTTGGACAACAACCGACTAGTTGCCAATTGGATTGAAACGTGTATGGGATGCTTAATATTTATAATTTACTTCAAACTAAAAAGATAACTTAACTTTATTGTAAAATTTAAATGGTTTTCTTTTCGACGAAGGGCTCTTGCCTCACTTTCAAAATAAGTAACTCAATTGTGTACAAATATTGCAAATCTTTTTGAAGTAATTCAACTAAAAAGATTAATATATAAGACCTGAAAAACTATACGCAACTGAATAATTTCGTAGGAAATTAATTGCAAAAATCAAACAAGTGCGAGTCCGACTGTAGCGTGCACGGTTCCGTAATAGTTTTGGTAGGGGCTGTTTCTAGTTTTTAACTGAATTATAAATTTCATATTTGTTATTAAACCGGCCTCATACACATTCTGTGTGAATCTCCAATGCCTGCGTCTTTGCTGGTTATTTGAAAACAGATAATATTTTACTATTTGCTGCACACTAATTTATTTATGGAGTTAAATTTATTTTAAAAGCAGGCTTGCCATCTTAGCACTTTTAGTGCTAGATCTAGCATTGTTTGAAAAAAAATGCTAAATGCTAGTTTAGCATATTTTTATAATTATTTATAATTTTTAGCACTTTTTTAGATCGCAGAATTATTTTAAAAAACCATACATATACATGATATCAAGTTAAATATAAATTCTCTCACTGTATAAAAACGTACAAATATATGTATGTATGTATATGTATGTATATGCATGCTGCCTTTTCTACAACTTCGTCGTAGGTTTCTTACATCTTTGCAATATTCTAGTCTTGTATAGTTCATGAACGAACTAGTTCAATTGAGCGATTCAATCAATTGAACTAGTCGAACTAGATGAAATTTTCATTTTAAATAGTTCAGTTTTGAACTATGATGCCCCGTACACAACAACTTGTATAAATCGGCTTGGCATCGCTGTGCTTTTTTGAATTTGAATCCAAGGCAACGGATGCAAGTATTTTAAATATATCAATAATTGTTTACATGTCCATGAGATTTGCCAAACTTCAGCTTAAAAAGATGCTTATGCTATCCAAAGTCACTTTCACTTTGAATTTCTTGCCAAACTGAAAACAGCTGGTGAGTATTTTATCTAATGCACGTACCGGTGTAAATATATGTACAGGGAATATTCAGTGATTGAACTTGAAACTGTTTTTTTTTCGTATATTTTAAAGTCCACTCAAAACGTATTTTAATATACATACATACATGTAAAAATATTTTAATAATAATACTAATAATTAAACAAATAATAAAAAATACAAATTTATATATGGCTGGAAAAAAAATATAGCGACACATGGCTGCATTTTACCAAGGATGCTACTGACCGTGGCAAATTTATGACACTTTTAGATTCTTTTTAAAAAAGACATTCAAAAATGCTCGTATGTGTTGCTGGAAATGTTTATACGAAAACAACTAAATCTTACTAAAATTACAAGAAATTTAAAAAATTTGTTGTAGTGCAAAATTCATTCGTCTATAAAATTGAAAATATGGATTTTAATAATCCAAATTAAACCAAAAATGTGATTCGTAAAGATATTTTGTTTCCGGCGAATTTAGACAAACGACATAAATGATGTACTCGTATTTGCATGGAAATCATAGCCCCACTTTAAAATAAAATTTCTAATAATACTTACTTAAGTTCTCGTTACAAGTAGCTTTTTGTTGCATGTATTTAAAATCAAATAGGTATGTGGATTAATCGTTCTGCGATTATCCGAAATATGCTGAACTATGATTTGATTTTAGAATTGAAAAATTTGATTTTAGCTACAATGTAAATATTTGGTTTTGCGTGGGCTAAGCGAGTTTAGATGGCCCCGACTCGTTGGTTTGGTGTCATACCATGAGCACTTTAATGTGAACCAAATGAACGATTTTGCTATTATTAAAGATTCATTCAAAGGGAACATTTGAAGTACTTTATATAAGTTCATGCTCTTTTACATTATTTAATTAATATTTTATTTTAATCGAAATTTTCTTTATTCGTGTGTTTGATTAACGTCAGTAAAATTGGTAATAAATAGTAGTTCCTTTCCGTTCTATCAACAATCATTCCTAAAACTCACTGGATTTTACCGCCATCATCACGTTTATTTAACTCAATAGTATGCAAATCGACAGATAGTTTAAAAGATTAAACTACTATTCAATCACCCAAGGCTAACTTACACCCATGGCCGTAGTGCAGCAGTGGAAATAACTTTTAGAATACCATACTTCATTATCCTTTACCATGTCGTATGAAGTGCGCTTAAGATTGTTTTCGTAGCTGAGAAATACAAGGCGGAAAAATCAAGGCATGTTAATTAATCTACACAAAATATGAAACAAGTCACAATAATTTATTTTTTATTGAATTCAGATATTAATTACTTATAAACAATGAAATAAATGTAAATAAACTTTGCCATACCATCAAAAATAATTGGAGCATTTAAGGTTACCAAGTTTTCAGATGGCTCGACAAAGATTATGCAATCAGTGCAAACGTTAAAAATAGCGATTGAACTAAAATGAACGATCACTAAAATAAACTAAGATGGCACAAGTCTGCAATATACGAAAAATAAAACAAAGAATTGTTATATCCGGTTATACGAATAAGGGGGGGTGTGAAACGTTTGCGAATCCGTCCCGCTAAGCGAAATTCGCCGTTCATCGCAGTTATGCTCCTAGCATTATATTTATGTTTACACCGTTTCCACCTGTGATGAAAGAAATTCGTAAATAAAACAATATTTATTTATTGGTGTAAACAAGCTCATTAATTGTCTCGAAATATTCGTTTTAGCAGATTAAAAAAAATAAAAAAATACAAATAAATATTGTGACTGAATGAAGGTCGTTTGACCATTTTTCTTTTCGCACATTTTCAAATATCAAAAAATAATAAACAAATTTAATTAAAATATTTGATGCTTTACCAAATACAAATTTAAGCCACACAAAAGAAATAAAAGTTAAAAGAAAAAACTTTGTGATGTTTTGAAAGAGCAGCGTAAAATTGTGTTTTACAAAAATAATTTTTTTTTATCTTGCAACAAGAGTATATTGATTTCTACATAGTGTCCGTTTTTTAGAAGACTGTATTAACTATAACATTTAAAAAATTCTATTCTACAGAAAAGTTATTTTAAGTTTTTGTTTAGATTTGAACGAAATCCACATAGAAAAGAAAGACGTTCGCGAATGCTGGTGTAGTGTAGAGTGTAGCGGCACAGAGAGTAAATATTTCAGTCTGCTGCTATTCAAAACCTTTGCTCCGGCTCCGCCAGACTAGAGTTTGGAAAACAGGAATTCCCGCTCATGTTGCCGGCAAAATCTTACACCGGGTCTTCACGTAGCAATTTCATTGCTGAGAGCAAGCTAAAACTTCAGCAGAGTTTTGATAGTTCGATTGCTGATTGCTTTTAGGTGGAGAACACGTAAAATTGCTTCGTCACAAATTCAAAATTTTCATAGTGAGAGGTTGCATAATAAATATGCTATAATTTTATATACATAAAGATGGGAATTGTTGATAAAATTTTATTATTTTAAATATTTCTTCGGGTTTCCATTCCATTAGGTGTTTTTTTTTAAATAAATATGCATTTTTTAGTTTTCTAAATTTAAATTCGCAAATGCACTGACTACAGAAAAGAGAAATGACAGCAGATTGATAGGCAATAATTGCTCAAGCAATCAGTTGACCAATCATTGCGCAATAGATTGTCACTTATGGCGATCGCGGTCCACAGTGTTATTAATTTATTACAATTAGTTGGCATTCTAAGTTGTAGCCGGTGTTAATACTCTATTTGACTCTGAATTCATCTTAGAAAAAAAACAGTTAATGGGAATTTTCCTTTTCGAGTGTCAAACTCCATACAAAAAACTATCATTCAAATTCGAAACAGCTGACGAACACACGCACATCTTTCACCGAATTATTATTGAGCAGCGTAGTATTTTCAGTATAAAACGCAGTTGTAAAAAAAAACACAGTTGCATCACAGAGTACTTTCACATTTTGTGTAGATTTCTTCAAAATCTAGTCACGAAGTAGATTTCGTTTTATATGGGAATTATAATCAAAATCAACAAGATTTAATTGAAATCTCGTAAGTACTAGATTTTGGTCTGGTGCAAATGCCATATAAGTTTCAATAGAAAATTCATTCAAAGGGGCGTTTTGTTTTGTTCCCGTTTCTTGATAAGTGAAAAATTTGAAAAATCCCATACTCTACGCCAGACTGAGACAGCAAATGCAATAAAATATTGCAATTTGTTTATGGCCCTTCAAAGAGAACGCTGTCAGTCAGCCCTCCTTTTGAACTAAAGCCAAAAATGGCATTTGTGAGTTAAGTTGATCTTCTAGTAAACTATCAAATGAGTGATTTGATGTACTATTTTATGCATGATTAAAACTTGTTTTGTTTTTTCCCCCCATTTGATATTCGCAAAAGGCAAAGTTGGCAAATTTACAATCAATGTAAGAGATCACCAAACTTTTCTCAGCAGCGATCCCATTAAATTTATTGATTCGTTTATCTCTTTTTGTATGAATTCTTAATTCACTCATTTGTGTTGTCTAAATACTGCTGATCTATAGATTAGATTTAAGAATAAAAGCACCACAAAAAAAATCATCATAAATTATAATTATAGTAGTTGATGTTTTGATGCTAAAAATAAAATTTATTTTTATGTTTCATAACATCTGCGTCGCAATTTGTTCAAATATTTGTTTTGCCATTTTTTTGCGTCGTAAATGCTTCTACAAATTATGTACATATGTATGTATGTACTTGCATATGTATGTATGTATGTAAAAATATAACACTAAATGTCATTTCAGATCTTGACAAAGTTAAATGGTGGGCGAAACTACAGGGAAAAAAAAAAGAAGAAATGATATCATGACTGGTGCAAGCAACCGCATGAAATCATGAGTCAAAATGCATTTGCATCATTAAATTAAAAGAGTACTCGTTCTGATATACTAGAACCGCTAAAAACTGCAGAACGAATTGGGGAAATGGGTTCAGATCAAACTTATAAATGCTGATGAATCTGTGCTATTTTAGAGGGCACAACAGCATGTGTTCGGCTCCTGGTAGAAGAAATATTAAAAGTAAGAGCTACCTTCATGGCCCACACAAACACATCTGGATTTCATAAGCTGTCGCGCTTCTCGTAATTTAAAAATGTTGAAAGAAAGAGTTTTAGATGTTGACTTTCGTGCTTAAGATTGATCCAAGAAAGTCTTTCTCAGAAATGTGAAGCAATTTGTGACTACTGGCAGCCAATAAGCAATTGAAAGCCCTTTTAATGTTGGACAAATCGATACTGATCCCAACTTTCGGGTTTTGTTTTGTATACTCAAACAAAAATAATTTCATATTTCAAACAATAATTATTTTTAATCACTTTTAGTTTAAGTTTTTACCATGATCCAATAATACAATACAGACCTGTTTAATAATCCAGCTGATTTTTTGTAGCGTTGTGTTTTTTAATGGCCGATGGCCGACTACCAACAAAATGTCATAAGTTGCGTTAATATGTGCTAGAGATGGGATCGTGAGTGACTTTCCACTCACGCTCATGCAATCTCCATACTCATACACGATCATACATGTATTTTTGGCTGCCGTTCATGCACGATCACGTGAGTGGAAAAAAAGTTAGTCACAATAACGAAAACTCAAGCTCACGAAATACTCACGAAAAAAAATTATTATTATTTTTACTGATCCGTTGTGCCAGCCTGATGAATAAATTGTTTCAATAACACTTTCTTAATAAAAATATTTTAATCAAATAAATCAATTTTAGTTAAAAAAGAATTGTGTAAAGTGCCAGATTTGAACTTGAGCCAAACAATTCCTTTCAACATAAACGAAAAACAGTTCAAGTAATTACGTGCAAACATTAATATTTAAAACTATGGCACCCGTCAAACTCCATGTTTACGTTGTCACAGCTGGTTGAATTACTAAGAACAAAAACCAAGTAAACATACATAAATGGAAAACTGCTTGATCTCAGCAGCCTATGGCACTGGAAAAAGCAAGAGAGTAATAATATATGGAATAATCAATCATCAGATATGGGAATTCTATACTAAACGAAATTGATTTAACTTGTAGAAATGAATAGAAGCAATTTTCGTATTGTAACTTGTCAAATAATGCGATTATATACGAGTGGTTGATATTCCTAGTCATTAGTATCCACCGTCAAAAGTGGTAAATTCGAACAAATAACGCTGATAAGGTGATGTAGCGAAGTTAAATCTATAGTGATCTGTTCTGGTAGTCTGGTAGACAATTGTTCCATCATTACTTTCCTAATAAAAAGATAATGATCACGTGTGATTCACGCTAATCGCGTGAGCGGTGCCCATCTCTAATAATTTGTGGTTACTCTGACGTGTTTGCTATTAGATTGCAACAACAAAATTACAATCGTAGCCCATGTAAAATATTTAGTTTTGTCCAAAATTTTTAATTTTGGGACCTTAGTGCAACGCTTGGGATTGATTTGCGTGCGGATGGATTGATTTTTCTTTTGGGTGTCAAAAACCAATATGACCGGTGACTGTCACTCAACCGCAAAAATTTCTGTGGTTGACTGTTGACTGACGAAATTTGTGGTCACACTCTCGATCAAGCCAAAATTTGAGCAAAACTGTCAGTCATGTTCGATGGTGCGTACCCTACTTTAATTCCTTTGATGACACGGTTTGAGCTGTCGCATCCGTAATCCTTCCTAAGTTAAGTTTTTTTTTTATAATTTTTTATTTTCTCATAAATTTGTCAACCGTTTTTGACACTTCTTTGTTCGTTTTTGCAAGTTGAATTCGGATGCGACTATCATTCTTGAATGTCAAAATAAACTGTTCAAGACTTATTTAAAATCAGAAAAATGTACAAAAAAGCACATTTTGACAATAAAAGATAATAAAACACAATGAGTCAAGGCGAATTCATAACAGGTGGTCTCGACAGCTCAGCTGATTATTTTTTTGCCCCTTGTATCTCCTTGCATTTTGATCTGTTTTGTTTGTCAAAATGTGTTTATGTTTGATTTACATATATACATATAGTGTTTGACGTTGATTTTGACAAAGAAAGGTGGTATTTTTCAAAGCGAAATGAAACTAGTCTACCTGTTATAAATTTGCCTTGACAATGAGTCAGCTGTGATTTCGAGTTCACCTGTTATGAATTCGCCTTGCTGTAGAACTATCGTAATATGGGTAATCCGGATAAAAGCTGAAAGTATATCTGTCTAGATTAACGAGGTCATACTGTCCTCCATTGAATATTATTTTAACGCTTGCTTTTGTACTCAATTGATATTTTTCAAACCATGTAAACTTATTTATTTCAATGTTTTCCTATATCTCTCTTTCATTACAGAGTCTGGGCGAAAAGCGTGATCATTTGAATCGTTCTGAAACTTTAGACGAACTCAGTGCCGATCAATTGGTGCAAGAAAAGACTGCTGTACAGCATGGTCTGCTCTATTTCGAATCGCTGTACGGAAGACCATCAACCAAAGATGAACGTGATGCAGCGCGACCGCTATACGATCGTTATCGTCAACTAAAACGTATGGTGTCACGTAGTGTCGCCCTGACCGGTTCCTGTCTGGGCGGAGCACCCGAACTACCCACAATTTTAGAACATGAGGCTATGGTTTTCGAATCGACACCACTGCAGTATTCGTCCAACAACAGTACTGAGAACACAAATTCACCCACATCACCCGAATCACAACAACAGGCCAGCAACACCACCACGACCACCACAGCCAGTTCAGATGAGTCAACCACCACAACTACGACAACGACCAACAACCAGCCAAAACAGCAGGAAAATATCAGCGTTCTGAACATAGAACAATTGTGGGAAAACTTGGAAAAGACACGCGAAGAGAAGAAACTGCTGAAACGTATAATACGCGAATATGAGACGGTTTTCGAAGAACAAACCGGTCGCAAAATGCTAAAGAGCGATAGAAAAACGATTGAGGAAACTTATGCTCAGTACAAGGAGAAGAAGGCTAAAACTCGTCTCCTGCAGGCGCTGATTAAAAAGCAAATAGCACGTTGAAGGGTCAAAATTGTGTTAAGATGGTCCAGGCAGGCATATACATACATAAATAATTCTATGTAGCACACAGTAGAACAGAGTAGTAGCACAGTTATGTAAAAATGATTGCAGTGAAAGCTTAATATAACATCTTATTGTAAAGAAGGAGAACTAATAAAGTTTTTTCTCGTTAGTAACATTGAGTTGATATGGTTACAGAATGTTAAGCAAAAGCTTTGAAAATAGCTTTTGTTTAACCTTGAAATACAAACGTTGTTTTTGTATATTTAGAGAAGAGCAGAACAACAATGCTCCCACTTTTTACAAGCATCTCACTTGTTTATTTCTTTTTTCAAATGCAAATGAAGTTTGGTTCCAAACCACATTTATTCTTTTTTTTATGAATTAAAAATTGTTTTACAATTAATATTTGTTTTGTAAGTTTTTACTGATTTTCTGATAATGATTTTCAGCAACATTAATTACACATACATACACACAACACAACACACAACATATATAAATATAAATATCTATTGTTATTATTTATTTATATCTATTAATTTAAATGCATTCACTCATTCATCTCATATTTTATATAAAATGTTCGTTTGTTAAATAGTCTAGACATGCCATAAATAGTTTTAATCAATAAAATCGACAAAAAATAAAAATAAAAAAAATATTAATTTAAAAAAAAATCTGTAAACTTTATTTGTAAAAACTTTTTCTATGGAAAATTAGAAAAGCAGTAATAAAAGCAGCATATTTCGTAATCGCAATATAATGAAAGAATTTCTTAATTTATCTTTGGTTTATAAAATTCAATTTTTATACTTAACTTTTGATAAATTTTGAATTCTATTATCCATAATGTCATAAATCTTTATAAGACTTTTACAAAAAAAAATAAATAAATAAAAAAAAGTTTGTAGCTTTAAACCTTAAATTTATACAACCTCTTAATTTAGTATACATATATCAAACATTCAATTGGCTGGGTCTTTTATACAGAAAGAGATAATACAAAGTTTGAAATTATTAATTAAACTTTTTTTTGTTTATTCAGCAAGAAAAATATTTATTCAGCGAGCTGTTTTAATTTCTTAAAAGAGTTCTTGTTTAAGTTACACACCCCAAACGAAATTGTACGTCTTCAGCTACGAAGAAAATCAATTCAGCTGCAAAGTTTTGAAATATTTTAAAATATTTGCTAAAACACAAGTGATTGAAAAAAAATTATTTGCTCTACAAAAATGTCTAATGTATTTTTATAGCATTGAATAATTTACTAAGTAAAAATCGCAAACCAAAAGTCAATTTTTTAAATTCAGCAAAAAAAATATTTTTAAAGAACGATAATCAGCTGCATTTTTTTTCTCAAAGTGGTATTTTTTCAGTTATATTAATTTATGCTGTGAAATTAAGAAAAGTTTATTTTTTTTTAAATATAAAAAATTAAATCAAATTAAAGTATTCAGCTGTAATAAGAACTGCAAGATTTGTATAATTCTATAGCATTCTTCATTTTAATTAAATAATTTTAATTCAGCTGAATGTGCTTTTTTTATGAAAATGAAATTCTAATTTTGTTTAATTAAAAATTAACTAAGAAACAAAAAATTATGCCTTTCGCCAAGAATAATTTAATGCAGCTGAAAAATTTTGCATTTTTGTAAAATTAAAATATGTTAAACAATTGTTAATACTATTGCATTAAAATTAAAAATATTATTTAATTTAAGCAGAAAATTTGTTGTGAAATTACGCTATAACTTATTCAGCTCGAATTAATTAATCAATTAACACCGAAACACGTTAAGTTTTGCTTTATAGTTTGGAAATATTGAAAAAATTTAAAATTGATTTTAAAAATTCGAAGTACTCAAAACTTTTTTTATATAATAATATTAAAAAATTTAAATGTATACAATTAAAAAATGAAATTCAGCTACAAATATTTGAACTTAAATTTTTATGCTCCTTAAAAAAGAATCAAAAACTGAATTGTTATTTCTTTGACAAATACAGTTGTAATATATTTATTTGTATTCAGCTCAGAAAAGTAAAATCAAGTTTCCATATCTTTATTGAAACTCTTCCAAATAACGTTGTTTCTTTTCTGCCGTGTAAGTTAAAATTAATTGATGTTAATTTCAATAATAATCAATTTGGATTACAACCACTCTTCCAAAGACTTAAAAAAAAATTCAGCTGAAGTACATTTTGGAAAATTGCTTAAAGTTTTCCTTTGATACTTTTTAACAAAAGCTGTATTAAGTAATGACCCTCAATCCCGCTTTCGAATTGCTCTTTTTCTTTATTTTAAATTCATTTAATACTTCAAAGAATTCAGCTAAGAAATGTCTGTATGATTTGTGTGCTAAACTCGAATGCTATAAAATTGAATTGTATACTCCTAAAAACAAAACGAATTTGGTTACAATAAAAAACTACTACTTTTATTAATATCACAAATTAAATTATTGCAACAATAATAACCCTGGAAAAGTACAGACCAGTCTAATAAATAAATGTATTTGGCTGAAAAAAAAAATTAATTAATTACGAAAGTTTTGTTGAAACTTTTTTTAAAGACTGAAAATTAAGTTCAGCCTAGGTTTTTGACTTTCTTTGAAAAGGGAAGCCAATTAAATTTTTCTTAAAACATTTTATTTCTTAATTTAAAACTGAAGCTGAATGAGTTAGTTACACTTAAGCAAACACCTTTCAACTTGCACTTTTTCTTCCTTTTTTTGTAGTTTTTGATATAATAATTTTTATTTATTAAGCAACGTCTCTATTATCAATGTGTAATTTAATTATATATTGAACTGTGATAGTTTATAGTTTTTGTTCTGTATTTAAAAAAACATTTTTTTTGTTTCTTTCTTATTTAATAAAATATTTTATTGTCTTTATTGTCATTAAATCATTAAATGTTTTAAAGCAAGGAAGCAATAACATGTATTATTAAGTTTTTTTTTTTAAATAATAATTATAATAATAAATTGTTGTTGATTCCTTATTAGTTTTATAGTACATAAAATATAATAAAAGCTACATACTTATAAATACATACAAACATATACATACATATATTTTTATCATATGAAAAACAAAATAAAAATAATAAAGGAAATATATTAATAAATACACAACACACAGTTTATTATTATTATAATTTATGCTAAAAAAAATACAATTGCAAGAAACTCATTATAAAAATTTTGCGAAATTAATTTATATCTTAACATATGACACCACAACAATAATCTTTATAAAAAAAAAGTTTATAAAGAAAATTTACAAAGACATTATTTAACACTCTTAGGAAAATAAATCACTAACAAATATGTTTATCATAGAAAAAAACTTTAAAAATTAAATATTGTATACCCCTGTCCCTTGTTTTGATAGGTATTTTGTATTTAACTTCACTTTTACACGATTCAAAAGATTTTTATATCATCTTGTAATTTTTTCTATTAAATATATTATTCATAAGCTTCACTGTTGAATACAAACAAATCTTATTTTAAAAACCCAATTTGGTCACTTATCTTGTGGACCTGCAAAGCAGACATGTTTGCCTTAAAATAATTTTTAATTTTATTTCAAATGAGAACTGCATAGACCCAAACGAGCTGATTCGATCAACAATGTGGTTACGTTGCAAACTAGTGATCCGAATCGAAAAATACATGATCGAGTAGCTCGTAGTCTAATCTTCGTACACGATATCGATTGAAATGTATTGTAATTTGAAATGATAATGAACGATATCAAGTAAATAAACCACTTTTATCATTCGATGAACAACAGCTTATTTTCTAACGTTCGTTCAAAATGTAAAAAGTTAAATATTTTTCAAGTTGATTAATATAAAAATTAAAAAAAAGTTTGGTTTAATTAATTTGGAATACAAAAAATACCGAGTGTGTGCAAGAGAAAAATTATAAATTTTAAAGAAATAATTGACACCGGGATCGCCCGATGGTCGAAATGCGACCACTTGACTTGGACGTGAATGCAATTATTTTTTAAAATTAGTATTATTACACAAAAGTTGTGTACATGTGCATAAACATGTTGTTTTTCAAGCAAATTCATAATTTTACTACTTTTATGAAAATAATTTTTAAAAAATTTTGTGTATTGTGCATATCTAGAGAAAGGAAACTTTTATACAAAGTTCCGTTATTCCAGGCATCAATAAAAATATAAAGCACGAACATTACGATATATGTGAACGACTCCTTACGAAATTGTATATAGTAGTTAATTCTATAACTGCCTAAAACTATGCTTTGAATTGGAAATCTTTTCAAACTGTAATAAATAGAATTGTGTCTCGTTTATCATTATTCTTAATACTACATATTATTAAAGAAGTTATTGTTATACCGTAACATTTACATTATCGATGGTCTCAGGTAGAAAGGCCCTAACTCACATTTTTCTCGAAACTAAGTTTTTCACACAAATACACCTCATCACAAAAATTTATTGCAATAGTGTAAAAAATAACGCTTTTACAAGCAGTTGTACAAGTTTCTTTTATGTTTTTACCTTCTCCTGTAAAGTTACAATTATTTGAGTTAGGGTCTTCCTTCTGGAGACCAACGATTTGTATTCTTGTTATTTACTTGATTATTCAAAACGTGCAACTTATCCTCTCAATAACAAATCTGTGGACTCTTGACAAAATGCCTTAAGTCGAGATAACACAATTTCCAAATTTTATATTAATCACCAGGATTGAAATTACAGAAAAATAATAATTTTAGACAATCTAGTCCGCTGTTCAGATTCATTCTTAGCGTCCCACCATCTCCCCTTCGGCATTGGAATAGCGGTATGCAACTTAATGATATGAGACGAACGAAGAATTTAGCCCAACGCGACAATTTCGACGGTGAAAATTTGCGATGCATAACAGCTGCAATAATTGATGAACTTCTTTACTATTTGTGCTGGAAAATATTCTTACAAGATTAAACATTGACAAAAACATTTTGTATATTTATTTTAAATGCTATAAAATAAAAATAAAACAATTATTAAAGTAAACAGTAACTTTATTCACCTAAAAACGATCATTTTTTCATTTTTTGTTCGTCGTTCGGCGGGTTAAGAAATAAAAATAAATCTATTGCGAATTTCGCTGACGACATGATTGTGTGTATTTTCATATACACAAAGGTTTTTTATTTTTGGCGACGAATATTCGAGGACAAAAATTCGTCGTTCGTCCCAGTTGTGTTTCTAGCATAAATGGTATCGGTATTAATTGCGGTATCGGTTGCCAACCTTGATTTTTCACTATAAACTGCGTAAAAATTTCGAAAAATAAATAACACTATAAATTCACTTGACAATGAATTCGCTCTGATTGTAAATTGGCGACATTTCAATTTTGTCGAAAGCCCACAGAAATATAATTTAAAAAATAGTTAAAAATATTTAACCAAAAGAAAACAAAAAAAAAATTGTGCATAATCCGTTTAGTTTTTAAATTTGTAATGGAAAGAATTCTTAATTATTTTTAACTATTTGAGTAAAACTCTGTTTCTTGTAATTATTTTAAATCGGTTTTATTTGCCATTTCACGTGCAATTCTTTTTTACAAATCTGATTTCAAATTCTGAATATTTAAATTTTTATTATTAATAACTAAAATAAATTTCTGGTGATTCATTTCGCTGAATTATCTTGATTCTAATTGAATATTTTTATTTTACTTAAATTTACTTGAAGGTGTGCTGGATCGAATATTTGACTAGAATTTTAAAATTTTTAAAGACATGTTTTAATTTGTTGGGGGGTGAGCTAGTCTAATGTGGGTCAGCTATCTATGAGTTAATCGTAAAAGTTAGTTAAACGATTACCTTAAAGTGCCGATTATTATTTTCTTAATAATAATTTTATTGTTTTAAAAACAATATTATTCAATAAAAATTATGCATTAATTTACAGCAGAGCTTTTAAAAAGAGTTCTTATTAAATAAATATAATTTAAAAAGTTAAGTACACATATAAATTATCTGGGCCACACTTTTGTCAGTTTTAAATAAGCTGAGTTAATTATTTTAAAAGAAACTTTATTTGACTTTTTTTACAAAAAATAAATACATTTTAGTTGATTTATTTTGCAGACAGCTAAATTAATAAAGCAATATAATTATTACAAAGTTTTTCCATAATAAAATATGTTAAATGATATTAGCACACCTTAATTGACCTGAAACCACAGTCAAACGGAGCAAATATTTAACGAAGTTAGCGTAACTACTGAATAAAATGTACCAACAATTTGAAAACTTATTTTACTTAACTTGAACTTTTTATAAGTTGATTCATATGGACTTAATACATATTTGCCAAATATAATTGTTGCTTTTATTTCGACAAATATTTGCTTTATCTGACCGCACCTTAAATTGTTTTTTTTCCATTTCATATTACTTATTGTTTACAGTTAAATGCAAAAGCTATCATAAAATAGTGTAAAATATAAATGTTAAAATAAAAAACTATTTGACTGATATAAATGTTTAAAATTTATTATTGATAAATTAACGCAAAATAAAAATGCAATAAGTTAAAATGTCATTAAGTGAATGTTTTTTTTTGCTCTTTCATTATGAATAAAAATAAATTTATACATGTTATATTTTTTCATATTGATGGTAGACTTAAAAAATATACATATACATATATTACAAAAGTAAAAAACACTTAAGCATTAATTAAAAAAAACATAAGCAAAAACCAAACCAATAAAAAGTTAACTGATAATATTTTCCATATAACAATGAAATGTTAACAAAATTATTTATTAAATTAAACAAAAAACAAACAAGAAAAATATTATTCCAAAAAACCCATATAAAGGAATACAATAAAAGACTTTTGAACAAAAAAAAAAAAACAAACAAAAAAAATTTAAAATAAATTATTAGAACAAAACCCAAATATTTAATTAAGCAGAATAAAAAAAAGGTCAGAAATATATAAATGAAAAAATGTTTTTGTATTTGAAAAATAAAAATTTTTAAAAATATTTAGTACGAAATACAATAAATAAATCTATCTTAATTAAATAACAATGAAAACAGAAACAAATATTTTTTTCTATTATCCCCCAAAACATAAGAATCCAAGAAAAATACAAAATAAGGAAGCGTTTAATAGAATCTAATATTAGATTCAAGAACGTATTATGTACGAAATAATTTAAACAATAAAGAATATCAATGTTAAAAAATTAAATAGAATTTATTATTTTATTTCTATGTAGAATAAATAACATTTTGCTACAATGATTGTATTGTATTGCTTGATATCTCAGAAACTATTAACAATTCAAAATATATGGTATATGTACCAGATTCCTAACTCAAACCATACTGACGATATGTAGTTTCCAAACGTATACAAAAAATAAAAATAAAAGTGCTCTGTATTTATATTTTTTTATATTTATTTATTTATAGAAAGCAACAAATACTTATTCCGGTTATAGACATTTCGGCTATAACGAATAAAGCTTCCCAACCCGCAGAGTTCGTTATAACCAAACTCCACTGTATAACAATTTGTTTATGAAACTCTGAAAATTGAAATCTTCCATTATAAATAATCTCAATAAATATTTTTAGAGTGTGTAGCTCTCCATAAAAAAGTCAGTTGAGGCAATCACCTATGGAGGTGATTTATTTTTATTCTTGAATACTTGGGTATTCAAGATTAAAGTTAAAGTTGTATCGCCATTTAAAATTCAATCGCAATATATTGTTAAGTCATTTTCCTCTTTGGTATTTTTTTTTTTAATCTGGCATCGAATCACAGATGTTATTTCCGTTACCTCGGATGAATCCGCCTAATACTTAAGTTGTTTTTCAGTCCACTTTACTAGGTATGTATTTACACTTTTAAAAATAATTTTTTCAGAAAATTATTAAGGCATATTTCTAACATGCGAAATAACTATCAAGTTCATTATTCTCCAGGTTTGAGTTTAGGAACATAATTTTTCCTATATCCGTCTCATTTGATTCCTGTTTATATTTTCCACATAGTAAACTGCTGGCACCTGAGAAATATCGTTTTGATGCGGCACTTGTGGCTGGTGTTGCCAGTACTGTGCAACTCAATTTATACAAAAGAGGAAAATTATGCTTTTGCTGTTCCCACCATCTAAATACGTTGAAATCAATACTATTTACAACACGTGTAAGTTTGTAATACTGTATCTCCTGGAAGATAATTTCGTCGGGATGGCAATTTGTTTCTGATTCCACAAAATCTGAAAAGAAATTCATTCGTTTGTACAGTGGAGCAATACTCTGGGACTCTGGTTCCTGCTTTACTGGCATATCAAGTTCATTCTTGAAGCATTTCATAAGACGTATACACTCGTCGTAAACTGATTTCTTTTCTTCATCGGTAAACCGCACCAGTTTATTTGTGGGAGGATAAAGGAAGAGTGCTAATCTATGAATATTTGTAATCTTTTCCTTCACTAATTTTCCCAAATAAAATCGTATAGTTCTCTTCAGATTCTCTAAAAAATCTAAGTCTATGTATTCAGTGTCAATTTTATCACATGCTTTTTCTAATTCATGCAACCACACAATAACTAAATGTAAAGTAGCATTTGTGTCATCCTCCAAGGATTCTATAGATTCTTGAAAAAGTTGAAGGGTTTTTGTGAGAGCATTTAAATGTTGTATATTTATAGATAAGTTTTCTAAACTTGGTTTACTATTGTGTAAAGTATTTTCGATGTCAGTCCAGTTAATTTCTACTGATTTCAGCATTTTATAAACTGACATGAAGCGATTTGGGAAAGAGGTTTGCAATAGGTTGCTTAAAGTTGTATTAAAGTCCACTGTCTTTAAAAAGTTTATTAATTTCGTACAGGAACTTATGATTTGTGTTACTTCAGGGACTTCTTTCATAGACTGTAGTAGAGCATTGTTGAGCAACTGGCTTATGCAAGGTATATTTTGGTTATCCGAAAGAGCTTTTATAATACCGCCAACTTCATCTGTCACTATTATCGATGTCTTTGAAAGTTTACAGTCAAAATTCTCTAGAATCTGTTTCACTTTTCCAATAATATTTCCATCTGAAAAAAGCAAGGGAATATTAAATTTTTACTTACGGGAATCAACGTCAGATATCAGTTTTCGCTAGATTAATTTTCATTTTTCACAAGTTCGGAAGTGCAAGTTTTAGCAGACTTAATTAGAATTTTAAAACCGTTCGACTGAGCTATACAAGAGCTTATTAAACATTCTGCTATTCTAATTGCATTTGAGCCACATTTTTAAATTCGTAATTTAAAAGTTGAAGAAAGTCAAACGAATTAATTAAAACTCTAAGGACTACATTTAGAGATAGACGAATTCAAGTTTCAAGTACAATTATTTTATTCTTTAACTATAGATCTGATACTATAGCTCTTATATAAAAAATTGTAATTTTTGTTGTCCACAAAAAACTTTATTTTTGAAATAAGAATGCAAAATTAATCATCGTTCCCGTTCATCTTTTGTAAAATATTCATACAAATAACTGGATTACTCACATCTTGAGAGTAGAATAGTTGTTTATTTTTCCATTAAGATATGCGCAATTTAAAAATTTAAACTCATTTTCTAACGTTTACAAATAACTTTGAACACACCTGCGACCTCCAGACTAAGTCAAGTACGCTATCCACTACAGACTATAGTCTACAGGTTCTCGCATGGTTGGAACTAATTCTTATTTTGCATAATATTCAAGAAAAAAACTTAATAAATGTGTTGTTTTTAGGATTTTTCATAAAAAAACTCATTCAATTTTGCAGATTCTACATCTTATAATTCTGGCAGCAGTGATTAAACCACATATATATTTGTTTCTTAAGTAATATCTAGAGCCGAAAGGTCACAGTTCGGCATACATACGAAGAGAATTTCCGTCTTACTTCACTAATAGGTAAAATTAATATTACTCACTTTTGTTTTCACATTCGAGTGCTTGCAATCCCAGTAATCGATATGTTAATACTCCATTATTTAAGTAATGTATAGTTAGTGCAATGTAACTTTGTTTTGTAAAAGTATCGGTCCAGATATCGGTTGTCAAACCAAAGCCATTCTCTTTTACGGAAGCTATTTCCGCTTTAACTCTTTCAAAGCACTTCTCATAAATTACGGATACATTTTTTCCAATCGTTGGCAGGGTGGGTAGCAATCTTTCAATATCTATATCACCACCAAATTTTGATCCCAGCCTAGCTATCTCTTGAAAAATAAATAGCAGTCTTTCAGTTCGTATCAAATTATATGGTATGCAATTATTGATTATCCATTTTGTAAATAGTTTTGAGATATTATTATAGGAATTTTCGATAACTTCTGCTGTTGGATTTTCAAATTCGACCATTGAAGTCTCAGTCTCCGTATTTGAGAACTTTTCCATATAACAACTATGTCTTACTAAATTGGAAGTTTGGACATAGGAATGTTTATAAGCTTTTCTACAAATTTTACAGTAAACAAAATCAAGTTCCACACCGTCCCGACTCAACACTTTAGCGAAGATTGTCCAAACTTTGCTTCTTCCAGGTTTGTCGGATAAACCAAGTTCTCCACTGCACACTTTTTGAGAAACTTCATAAGCATTCATATTACTTAAGCTAGGAGACTAGAGATTTTTAAAAACAATTAATAGATTTAAAATATGTATTTTGTTAGTATGTATTAAAATGTTTTTAAATACCTCTTCAACATCCATTGTTTTGTTTTTCGATCTGTCGTTTGCAGATACATGTATGTATGTACATTCATACATATATACTTATTTCGTGCAGAACCACCACATTCATACATATGTATCTATGTCGTGAATAAGTTACATACCTATAGTATATGTTTAAATATTTATATGTAAAGTGAGTGCACTATACATATGTACATATATACATAAGTATACATAAGTATGTACATATGTAAGTCGTTTGCCACGTTTTGTATACAAACTTGGAACGAATGCAATGCAAATCCTATCGCTGATGTAAATGTTTAATTAAATGCAACAAAACAATCCACAACTTAATTTTTGTTGACGCCGATTTTTATCAAGTACCGTGTTAACGAGCAAGACAAACTACTATGCTTTGTGACGAGCAACGAGTAGTTACTAAAATTGTCGATTGTATTCATGGTACAATTATCATGGTATGCTATTGATGATGATTGTATTGATGCAAAGTTTATGAATTCATACAAGTGATAAAAAATTCATTACTTTAGTACATTTCTCAGTACTTTTTCATTTCAAAAATACCTCGGTGCATATTTTACATTATCAATACCACATTCGTCAGCAGCAGTGGAACGCATATTTTCGACACAAAATGCTGTAAAAAGCAATGAAAGAAATCGCTTACATGTAGAAACTGTTCCAAGTTTGACCAAACTAAAGATCTATTAAAATCAAATGACAGTTGCTGTGTTAATTATAATATTTCATAAAGTAAATAAGCTTTATCTTAAAAAAAAACGACTTGAAAGCTTTATTTTCAAATATAAACATTTTTAAACTTAAGTAAGAACTAAATTAAATTTTTAGTTTTTTATAGTGAACTTCTATACAATGAAGCTCTCCCTACTATGAATTCATTTCAAAATCACAGCTTTCTCGTTCCGATATTAGTGTATTTTCAACTCCTTACAGTGAATTTCTATACAGTGAATTTTTCTATAAAATGAAGCAATTTTTCAGAGGTAAATACATATGAGTTTCTTGCGCGTTTGCCTCCATATAATGAATTATTTCAAAAAAGTTTCCGTGGCGCATACTAAAAACACTGTGTAACGAGAATAAAGTAATATAAATAGGGAATTCCCAAAAGATGAAAAAACAACAACGAAAAGAAACAAAGTCCCATCACTAACAATTTAGACAGTAGTTGTCCTCCGCGTTCAGTGAACAAAAATTACTAACCGAAATAGCATTTCTTTTGAAAAAAATTATTATTAATTAATTAAGTTGAAGATGGAAGAAAAGAAAAGATATAGCTAAGCACTTTGGAATTCTTCCCAGGACTTTATCAAATATTTAAAAAACAAGTCACTAAAATATAAGTGCAAAAAATATAATTTCTCTATAATGAAGTTTCTATATAATGAAGCGATTGTCTAGTCCCATGCAGATTCATTATAGGGAAGTTCGACTGTATATTGTATATACCATGGTATAAACTATATATAAAAGAATTTTTTTAGAAACTGAAAACTATAAATGTACCTTTTGTTTATGTATAACAAAGTTTATTTAAATATACATATATTTGCTTTCATTATACCTATAAATATTGTAATTACTTGACATACATATATGAAGTCAAATAAACCATTTTTCGTTCAATTAATTTTTATAAAAAAATATTTTTTACAAAACTGCTATTTAATGCAAAAAAGTACTCTTTCAGTTATGATTCAGTACCATTTCAAAATTTTAATTTTGCAACACTGATTCATGCTGTTGCTAAAACGTAAACGAATAGAAGTCGTTCAACAATATTGAGCGATTCAACACAAAATTTGTTTACCATAGCAGTATGGTGGCTACACACCAGAGAACTGACCGATCAGTGGTTTTCGTGATTTAGGTATACTCGTCTTAAACGCGGTTGCAGTGTGATCGCCGCCGCATTGTTTTTGCTCAAGTATTTACCATATCCGTTCCCACTTGAGTATTGCTACGTTTCAGCTTCTAGCATACTCAATCATATGCGTTCGCGGTAACTGTTCTGCTTTACTTTTTTTATACATTCGGCAGTCGTACTCATACTTAACGTACACAACAAAAACAATATTTGTATACGAACATGCGGGCACACTCATTGCATTGATGAGTGCTTTATATGAAGTAAATACATCGTTGCCACTGTGTAATTATACAAAAGCTGTACTAATTAAAAAAAAGTACAGAGCAAATAAAAGCGAAAAAACGGAGCCCTCATACTGCCACCGCATTATTATTTTTGTTTACTAAAACTTAAAAAGTGTTTAAAACATGTAAAATTTATGATAAAATAAAATGGAATAATCTTAATTTGAAAAAAAACATCTACATATGTATTTGTGTTTTACTTCTGTGTCCTGCAAAAATTGCAGTAAATGTAAAATATTAGCGACGCATACATTCATATGAATGTACATAATATGTATGTATGTATGTATCATGTTTTCCAACATTACCTCGATCATGGTTTTGGGCATTTATCGCATCAGGTAACGAAATGCTAAATAAAGCCCCGTCTCATTTTCAATGTTTATTTTATTAAACTCTCATAACACTTTCACATTGTTTTTCAGAATCGAAATTTGTTTTTTTGTAATGCCGCGCATTTGCATTTTTCACTCGCAGTAGGAAAAATAACTACCTTGAAGAACAAATTTGATTTTTCGGAATGAATTCTTGTATACAGATGTAAGCAGATAGCGCCTTAAGAAATGTTTTGTGAAAGATTTATTCGTAAATATAATTTTTGGGTAATTTTGAATCTTTTATTGTGTAAGATTTAATCTTAAGTCTGACATCACTGATTGTTTGTGGAGAAAACTTCCAAAAGCAAATATTAAAAAATAATACGAAGACAAAATACTAAAAGTTTTGCTCATGCAGATTGTGATGTTTGCTGATACTGGTTTTTGCGCTCATTGTTTTTATGTATTACTTTGTGGTTTTTATGTACGTACACACCGCAAAGTACCGCGCATAATTTGTGGCATAATATGATCGCATCAACTCTCCGTAAATAAACGGCAAGTCAAATCAACACCGCAATTTTTTTGCGGTGTTTAAAGTACTCGGATGTGTAAAGTATAGAGTACATATGCGGTGTATTTATGGTTGCGGTGTGATTGCGCCGTTCCCTGTCACACACATGTTTCAACGCAAATATCTACATTGTATGTATATACATATATAGCTTTGTGTTAGATGCATGTTTATGTATACACAATTGCAAGTAAATACTTAAATTAACTTTTGCTTTTCATACTCAACCATTCTCTGGTATGTACATATATACCAGCACGAACATTTTCGATAAGGTTAGTTAGTGCCCACTCGTTGTTCGACGAATATTCACTATACTTGAATAAAAGGAGCGGCTACACCAAGTTCGTACTCTGTTTATACCCAGTCGTTGTTTTTCATTAAACCATACTCGTGCATGTACATACATACTTACTCATGCATACATAAGTATACTTGTGCTTGCTTTGCAAACAATTAGACAGTGTTTTACTAACAAGTCACTCCGGATAGGTTACCAACAATAATGGAAATAGACGAGGTATTTAATTAAAACACTTCATTAATATTAGTTTAGACGAGACATGTCGTATTGACATGATTGATATTTTATAGGCGTGAGAGGAGAGGGGAAAATAAACGAGTAATCGCAAATGTCAACATGTCATGACTTGTGTGAAAAACAATGAAAGTTCAATGAAGATAAAGTAAGAATCATGTCAATAAGACATGACGCGTCTAAACGCAGACTTAATAAATTTTTTATAAATATGTTCAATTTATTTTAACCACTTACACTTGTTTTATATTCGCCAGTTAAAAAACCTAAACTCTAATGGAATTGCTGAGAAACTTTTGAGAAGAGAACTTAATTTATGCGAAAAACCTGGGAGAGGCAAAATATGGTCAATCTTTAACAAAATTAAAAATCGAGAGGGAATAATAATACACGAATACGTTTACTGCAAAACTTGTCAAAAAGTTCTTAGATACAATAAAAAGTCGAGATCGAATTTAGTAAAGCATAAATGCTATATAAATTGCGAAGTGAATGAGAATTCCATATTTGAAGAGGATAAACCAATAACTGCAGTTGAAAATCCCGTCAATAAGGGTGTTTCAATATTCGAAGAGGAGAAAACAATAATTGAATCAGTTAAAACCCCTACCAATAATGTGACAAGACTATTAACAAAATGGATAATAAAGGATTGCCGGCCATATAATATGGTACAGAATAAAAATCTGCTTGCTATTTTTCAAGAGATAGCCAGTCTGGGATCAGAGTTTGGTGGTGATTTAGATATTTATAGATTGCTGTCGTCCGCGCCGGTGATTGAAAAAAATATATCAGCAATTTATGAAAACTGTTTTGAAAAAGTTAAAGCGGAAATAGCTTCCATAAAAGAGAATGGCTTTGGCTTAACAACCGATATCTGGACCGATAGTCTGGCAAAACAAAGTTATATTACAGTAACCATACATTACTTAATAAATGGAGCATTAAAATTTCGTTTACTGGGGCTGCAGACGTTCGAAGGTGAGAAAACCACAAAAAATTAAATTCTTAAAATCAATTTCTACTCGTAATAACTGGTCACTGATCTGAACTGCCTGTATGCATCATGTAACATTTACTGCTGATGTCGTTCTTTCAAGTTGTTACATACATACATATGTATGTACATATCTTTGCACCTATTGATACAATTTTTGCATATGTACATATGTGTCACAATCAGCTAGGCTGTTGAGTAAACCTTATTAATAGACATTAAATATGCAGATAAGGCAGATTATTTTTTACTTCTTGCATTTTTGTTTTGTTTGTCAAAATTTGTTTATATTTGATTTATATATATGTATAGTGTTTGACGTTTTCCTTGCAAATAATTTTGACAAAGAAAGCAGGTATTTTTCAAAGCGAATTGGGGCGAGTCTACCTATTATGAATTTGCCTTGGAAACCGCGTAGCAATTGCATAATTCAATAAGGCGTAACTTTTAAAAACCTGTTTTCGGTTTCTCTATTAAAACCCTGTTCGGATAACCGTTATGTTAATTTAAAAATTAAAACATGAAAAACAACTTAAATTTATATTTTAAACGTTTTATATTAAAAAAAATACACAAAAAGATACATACATATGTTGTTATGAAAAGATACATAATATTCATATCTTATTTATATCAATTACATGCGGGAGCTGAGCTTATCAAATTCACAGTGATTGTCAAACACCATATGCAAAAAGTATACAACAATCTTTAATGTATGATGCAAGGCGAATACACAAAGTATTTCAATTCATAAAAACAGGTACTCGTTGCAGTTCTCTGTTGCTTACAGCCTGATTATTAAAAGTATACGCATAAAATATAAAAAATAATAATATTAGTTTTTGTCAAATAATTCGAAAAAAAACTGTCAAATAACTCGAAAAATTTTCTTTTATAATTATCTAAATTTTTTTTTAATTTTTTAGTCGAGATTGCCTTGATATCTTCTTTCATATATTTTCAAAAAACTTTTATTTGTTGAGGGTTTTTAGCTAGTCTAAACAAAAGTTTTTTGAAAATTATCTAAAAATTTAAAAAAAAGTATTTTCGTATAATTCGAAAATCGATTTGACAACTGTACTTTAGTGAATAGCGATTTTTCAGTAACATTGATAAAATCGGGGGTAAAGAACTATGGCTTATTCCTAATGCACTATAAATGCCTATGCATGTATGTATATCGATCGACGTTTGTTTCATGATACAATGAACCAGGTACCTGCGATTCTACAACATTTACAAGGCAAAAGTACCTGATATAAACACATTGCATAGGTCCTTTATATTGGTATACACATCAGCTGGTTTTGTATGACGTCACTGTAGTGAAATGCACAAATATATTGTGACTTGTGCTATTTAAATTAAGAGCATTTGAAGTTATGATTGTGATAATTTTTGCGTTTCGTAATATATGACAAGTTGCTGACATAAATAGATAACATCTCCGATATAAAACAAAAATACTACTCTGGTACGAATAAATAGACGAACGATTAATTTTTTTAAAAGAAGTTTTAGTGTGTGTTAGAGCATCAAAAATTAAAGTTTACAAATAAATTAATAAAATTAACTTTAAATAATTTGTTTTATTCAGCACACTAAAAATATATATAAAAAAATTTACTTCTTCTCAAACAAGTTGAAGATACTGATGCACATACATATCTGCCTGCCAAAAATTCTTCTTCCTTAAATAAAATCCCACATTGACTTGATTAAATGAGAATTAATTCATAAATTTCTGAATTTAAATTTTCAGGTACAAATATTCTTGAAAAAGTTGAAGAGATTCTAGCGGATTTTGATTGCAAACTTTCAAGCAAATCCATAATTGTTACAGATGAGGATATTTTTAAATCTGTAGCGGATACTAAAAATATACCCTGTATAAGTCACTTGCTCGACAGCGCACTCCGCACATCTGTGAAAGAGGTACCTGAAGTTGCTGAAATTATAAGTTCCTGTTCAAAACTGGTGGACTACTTAAATAAAATTGGACTTAGTAGCATTTTCGATGACTTATTGCACAACTTTTACCCAAATCGAGGGATTTTAATGTATAAAATGTTAAGCTCAGTAGAAACTAACTGGAATGAAATCGTAAATGCTCTAGAAAGTAGAAATGAAAGTGAACAACTTTCAGCCGTAAATATACATCATTTGAGAGCTGTGAAAAAGACTTTTCAACCCTTTGAAGACGCTATAGAAACTCTGGAGGATGACAGTTCTGCAAACCTACATTTAGTTCTGGTGTATTTGCACGATTTAAAAAAATCGTGCGATACAAATGACAATGAGTTCAGAGATTTTGATTTCATAGAGAGTCTTAAAGAAAACTTAAATTATAAACTGGAGCTAATAGTCACGGAAAATATTACAACTGTCCATAAACTAGCACTCTTCCTTTATCCCCCCACAAATAAACTGTTGCAGTTTAGCGATGATGAAAAGAAATCAGTTGACGAGGAATGCATACGTCTAATGAAATGTTACAAGAATGAAACCAAAACGAGTGTAAAACAGGAACCTGAACTGCTTACTCCTGTCTCCAAGCGCAGAAAATTATTTTCAGATTTTGTAGTAACAGAAGCAAACCACGACCCCAATGAACTCATTACGAGGGAAATCCAATATTATAAAAACACTCATGTTGTAAATAGTGCAGACTTCGATCAATTTACTTGGTGGGAATTACAAAAAAATAATTTTCCTCTTCTGTACAAACTGAGTTGCACCGTATTGGCAACACCAGCCACCTGTGCCGCTTCAAAACGAGCATTTGTAGCTGCCCGCAGCTTACTGTGTAAAAAGTCTTTCGAGGGCACAAAAGAAATGCAAGCAGGGAAAATTATGTTTATTAACTCCAACTCTGAAAATGATGAACTTGATAGTAATTTATTAGTTCAGATAAGCCACATATGATTTAATTAAATTTTAGAAAAATAAGCGGACATAGAATGTAAATATTTAAGTTTTAGTACTGATATGCAATTTTTAATTCGTCAACTTTTTTTTAATGAAATCTTTTACAGAAACTAAGTTTGTAAGTCTTAATAATAAGAGATAAAATTAATGTTCTGCAAAATTTTTTATGTACCTACACATTAAGGCAGGTATGTAAGTATGCAAGAACACTTAAAAGTCAAATTACATGTTTTATAAACCAAAATAAAAATACTTTCTGAACATGCGTACCAGTTATCGGAAATGCATCGTTTTTTCGCTATTCATACTGACTCATGAATTTTTAAACAAACAAGTGAGTAGGCGCCATTTAAACTCAACTTCTCTAATTTACTCATACTCACGATAACAGTGACTTCTAGGTTGCAATCAAGAATGACAGAAAACAGATTACGCATTGCGTAGGTTTTTTATTGTAAACAATAGTCAGCTGTTAATGTGCGACGTCCATCAGGCGAAAATATGTAGCTTATAAAAAAGTTTTTAAAAGGCGGTTAAAAGTGAATAGAAGTGAGCAAAAAGTTAATATAAATTAACAATATAAAACATAATACAGAAAAAATAATAAAACAGTTCAAAATTAAATGCGCTGTAGCTGTATGTATTATAGTACATACTCACAATTCAAAGGTAAAGGCCGAGGTACCGAGGTCCGTCGTACGTTATACGTTGCTTTTTTCAACTGACGTCAAAATATCGGCGGAGGAGGTTAACACAATGAGTACTGTGTTGACGGATATTAAATCTGCTTGATTTGATTAAAGTACACATTTTCAATGGAATTCGAGGATATTCTGGGGTTTAAAAGTATTCTAACCTCAAGAGGTGAGTAAACAAGATTGTATATACATACATATCTATGTAAACATTTGTATAAATTTTTTATACAAACTTAAGAGTGATACAACGAATAATTATGTATTGTTTTCAAAAATCTCGCTTTTTGAGATATGACTACGTTTCAGTAAAGGAGCTACATACATGCATATGTATGTACATATGTATATGTCGAACTTCCCTGTAATTAATCTGCATACCAGAAAATCGCTTCATTATATAGAAATTATGTACCTACATACATAGGTACCTATTTACCAATTTTATTTGAATGCCTTGTTCCTTTTAAATATTTGATAAAGTGCTGGGAGGAATTCCAAACTGCTCAGCTACATATATATATTAGTTCACTATAGAGAAGTTGGACTGTATCTTATTTGGTTTTTCGTTTATTAAACACGTGCATGCATACTTATGTATGTATGTACATGCATGTAGGGCAGTAAAATGTATTTGCACACATGCATAAATCCATTAACAAGACACTATTTTCGAATGTACTATGTAAAACCAAATTGAGAAATTTGTACCACATTCATATCCGAACGTGATCGCTGTTTTTGCTTACGTTTTTAATATACAAATGCACCAGCATTCGTGTATAGAAACGCACATGCTTATAAATAAATATATACATATGTATGTATGTACCTACATCCATATCTATACATGGGATAGTAGTACATACACATAAACTTTATGTCATAAAGTCTGGGTTTATACGAGTCATGTCTAAGGTCGAGGCACATAGAATCCGTCGTACGTTATACGTTGCTTTTTTCAACTGACAGCTAAGTTGAAATACAGGTTTTCTTATGAGCTTTGCCACATTCCGTACGTCTCCGTCAACGGAAAGTCTTAAAGTTGGGCAACTTTTAACGTACATATGTACGTTGAGTACTTGTCATCTATAATTTTTTTTGCTTTGTATTGTGTGATGACAAAGTTAAATTAAAATAAAAAAAACTCCAGAATATCTTCGAATTTCATTGGAAATGTACACTTAATCAAATGAAGCTGATTTAATATCCGTTAACAAAGTACTCATTGTGTTAATCTCCTTCGCCGTTACTTTAATGTCAGTTAAATAAAGCAAAGTATAACGTGTGACGGATTCTATGTGCCTCAGCCTTTATTGACATGATTGCTACTTTGTTGGCGAGAGAGACGAGAGGAAAAGAAACGAGTACTCAGATGCATGTACTGTCATTACGTGTTGCTTTCTCATTATTAATTTTAAGCCTGATGGTATTTGCAAGTAAATGTCGTCAACATGCCACGTCTTGTGTGAACAACGATGAAAGTTTAAAGAAGAAAAAGAAAGATTCATTTCAATAAGATATGACTCGTCTAAACGTAGACAAAGTAAATATAAAAATTTATACTCATATGTGCATGTCCACACATAAGAAGATTCTCCTTATACGAATATATAGTATATATATTATATACACAGTATAATTATACACTATTGTACAATCTCACTGTTAGATGCCTTGCCAGATAATCGGATTTGTGCCTGGGTTGGCGATTTCAGCTCCCACTTGTGGACAGATTTTAGTGGTTGTGGTATTTTTTACGTTAGATAATAAACTTTTTTTCTTTACATTTTATCTTAAATTTCCTGCTTAAATTATATTTTATATTTTAATGATGTTACAAGAAGTTGTAGTTGAAAATTAAGCAAATAAATAAGCATTAAACGTTTATTTTTGTACATTATAGGATCAATGACCAAATGTTTTTAAATGCAAACGTGTTTTCTAACAATTTTACATGTAGCAAAATATGTATATTTGTTCTATTCACAATCTATTGTATGAGTTGCAAGTTGTATAAATGTTGTTTGTAGTTTGCACATAAACTTGTTTCGAAACAAATGATTAGTATATATAAATTATCAACCACATTTATACAATTAATGCGATTGGTTGTGAATTTAACGAGCTTTCGATGCAGACGAGTATAAAAAACACTTTTATCCGCAAACTCCAAAGAAAACTTTTTAGAACTTTAGAAAACAAGCAACAACAAGGTCAACAATCGCTAATATTGTTAAAGTAATGACAAAAATCTACTTCGAATTGGATCAAAACAGAATGGATTTTTAGTAGTTTTATTATAATAAATATTATATTAAATAATATTCCAAAGGTACGAGGAATAAATTAACATAAATTAATTTCAACTTACAATCAAATTAAAAAAAGGATTTTTATTTAATGAAAAATGCAAATTGTCTAATTTTGAAACAATACGAAATATACTAGAAATACACAGAGAATATTTTGTTAAAAAGAATCTTGCTAGTGATTGTTTTACCAAATTTTAGTATAACATTTCTAAAGTTTGTAAGAGGTTTAATGACAAAATTTCCTAAAGACTGTTATTAATAGTTTCCTTATTCAATTATTAGATTTAACTGTTGTATGACGCTTAAGTGAAATCTTATAACATTGTATTTTATTTGGCTTATGAGACCTGTGAATAAAAATTTAATCTTAAAAAAATATGTATAACAAAAGTAAGTAAAAGTATTTTCCAATTTGTTTTCGGCAAATATTGCAATTTTGTTTTAAGATCTTTTACAATTTTCGGAGATTTTTTTGGTTCTTTTTCATATTTTGGCACACTATTAGAACTAAAGTAATTCGAAACTTTTTCCCCATCTTAAGAATGTTAAAATTCCGTCTAAAAAACACGCTCATCCCCATCGTGAATATATTTTTTCTCGAATTATTTCCCTTTTCCCTGATGTTCTAATCGTGAAAAATTCCCGCGAAAATAGTTCGCACGAAAAAATAAATTCCCCTTATCATATTTTTTAGGGAGAGTTTTTCATTTTTCCCTTGTTTTTGTTCACTTAATTTTTGCAGGTGAAGTGAATAAAGACATCAAGCAATTTCCATGCAAAACCTTTTTGAACAGAGTATACACATACAATCATTGGTATAGAATTATTCACTGCAACTAAAATATTTAAAAACACTTTTATTTAAACTTAAAAACATTTAATTTATAACCAAAAAAGTGTATTTGTTCATTTTTAAACTTAAATTTGTTTGATTTCTAATGAATTTTCAAGCGTTACAAATCTTTTTCCCTTTAATAAATTCACTGAGAACTGATAGCGGGAAGAACAATTCTCACGGGAGATTCCCGATAGCATTTTTCCTTCGAGGGGAATACAAATTTCATGGGAAGAAAAAACTATATAATATTCTAATGGCCCATTGAATATCCTAATGTTCGTACTCGAATTTTGTAATTTTAACCTGTATACAATACAATGTACATGCAATAAGTGGTACAATTATTCATGTAGAATAAAATATAGCGCAACTTGGTCTAGCGTCACAAGTAAACATAACATTGCAAAGTACATACATATGTACATATATCGCACTTTCTTGGTTGCGCAATACAAATCTTTTGATTTCTTGTCAATATACTGTTCTGGCTTCCAATATTACATACACATTAACGTAATTATTGTACAATATGAAAAATTGCATCATTACATTCATATATTGTAGATCGCTTGAGGCCTATTTCTCCATAACATGGTAATAATGATAAAATATAACGAAAATAATAAGGAATATTCATTGAACCCTCGTCGAAATTATATTTTCTAATCTTCAAATTTATACTCGGTAAATATTCAAAAATGTACTAAAAATGCTTAATCATACGAAAAGTTGTTAGATAAAAAGAAAAAATTAAAATAATTCATTATAAAAAAATATTTTTAGCAATAAAGCGCATCCAATTTTCGTATTTTGCATGTGTTATTTTTTTTCTTGAGAGTCAAACATGATCGATAGTCTGGTCAGTCAAAACTATCAATAAAACTGATGAATTTTTGACTGCCACTCAAGTTCAATAGTGTGTACCCCAGAATTTTTGACTGCCACTCAAGTTCAATAGTGTGTGCCCCACTTAAAGTCCCGGTCTGAATGAATTTATTACTTAGAAGGTGGCAGCGCTGAATAAATTCTTCTCTTTCAATGAGTGTATATAAAGCACATAGCGATATAAAGCTGTGTATATATGTAGGGATAACTTCGTATTTAAATAGTGTATTGCAAGATATGTGTATGTATATTGTAAATACACACTGTACAGTCTGTACAGCATATGCATAGAAAAATACAGCAAATGTGAGTAGTATAGGTTTCGTACTCGTCAAATGCGCATTGTACGTGTGACGCGAAGTATTAAAAGCGTTAGAATTTTATAAAGTTTAAAGCAGACAAAAGGTTATCGGAATAGTCAATTATTTAATTAGTTTTAAATATGGATACTAAAGATGTAAATTTATTATTAAACAAGTTATACTTATGTATGTACATATACATGTCGCTCATGCTGTGCAAGAACGCCATAACTCATCAAAAACTATTATTACGAAAAGCGAGTTTATAAAGTTTTCAATTTACGCATAAATTATTCCTTTCAAGTGAATGCGGGATTTTTGAACATGGTGCAGTTGTTAGCAGGAATGTATGTATGTACATATGTAGGTGCAGTTCATTGTTTGCTGGGTGTTTAGTTGTAGACTGTAAAAAAGTAGGTTGTTGTTTTGACAGACTCGTAGTAAGATCCCAGCAAGCAATATACAATGTACATGCATATGTATGTACATACTTATGTAAGTATGTACATGCTTTTTTGAAATGCACTTCTTACCTGGTAATAATTGTACCCATGGTGTACTTATCTACGTGGCAGTAATAGTAAAGCAATTACAACAATATAAGGACAACGGGTTTTTTTGTTTGTGTAGTTTCCTTGCGTATGTCAAAAACAAAGAAAAGATATACAAAAAAAGTTAAGAAAGACAAGAAGTATTTTGCATAATGAAATAAACAGGTGGCATTACTACTATTACTACGCCATATGATGATTTTTTGTTCCAGCATTGTTCAATCTTATGTCAGTTTTGTTTATATTAGAAATGAGTACCACTCACGTAATTAGGATGAATCATCCGTATTTAATTTTTTGTTTTAATTACGTGAGCGTGCACGAACGTGAGTACAAGGAAATTGAGCGTGCATAAATAGATTTTTGTCGTGATTGTTTTGCTAATTTGTTATTTTTTCGTATTATTTTTTAATTACTGTTTGTACGTAATTACTTGAATTGTTTTAGGTTTATGTTGAAAGGAATTGTTTGGCTCAAGCTCAAATCTGACCTTACTCATTTCTTTATTAGTTTTACATACGATGAATTTTATGACGTCTATTTTTCTTAATTTCCTTTTGAAATTGCTACCAACAATTTTTTACATTCATACGATGGTTATTTTTGCATGTCTAATTTTTTCAATTTTCTTTTCGTAACATTAAAAATTCTATCAAAACTACATGTATAAAACATAACAAAAGCTTTCAAGTGAGTAAAGAGAAATATGAAAAAAAACATGAAAAAAAACACGTCGAAAATTGAACGTCATAAAATTCATCGTGTGAATCGAGTGTAGAAATTTTTTTATAAATTAAAATTATATTTATACAACAATTTATTCATTCTACCAGAACGGATCACACTAGCGTGAGTTTTCGTGTTGTAACATTTTTCCACTCACGTGACCGTGCATGAACGTGAGCCAAAAATATAAGGTCGTGCATGAGTAAAATTTATTATCGTGAGCGTGTATGAGCACTGAGTGAAAAGTCACTCACGATCCCAACTCTAGTTCATATTTACAAAATATATTTGTTTGTTTAATTTGTGTTTATTTTTTTTATTAAAATTTTCAATAAGTTCTTTTAAAATCTTTCTATACGGATCTTTGATGCTGCGTTGGATCAGCAGTAAGATCTAACTCAATATCACCATATTTGGTTTAGTTTCAATTAAAACAAGTTCCACCATTGTGTGCAGCGCTTCAATTTGATTTTTGACAACAGGTTGGACCTTACACAAACAAAAATTCCTTTTTTGTTGTAGTTGTAGCCCTAATAATGCCACCTGTTTATATTATCATGGTATTCTGTATGTATTTTGACGTGCGCAACGTAAAACACAAGCAAAACAAAAAAAATTGTCAGCTGCTGTAATGCTGCCACCTGGTTAAATATGCCTTGATTGGCATTTGAACGAAATTTGTATACAATGTACATACATACATATGTACGAGGTTTGTTCAAAATAAAATGTGAATTTTGGCGGTCTGTGTACATTCAATTATCGATTTTTTTGTTATGTTGGTACACATGGCTTAGTCATATGTGGGCATCATCAGCTCATTTGGATTACTAGTTTTTGTTGACGACTGAAAAGGTTAGTCACGTTTGCGTGTTCTTCGATTTTGGTCTTGGCTCATCTGGCCGCTTCCATGATAATTAAGCCTTGCTTTCGACGTCATGACCATATACCCACGTTTCGTCACCAGTAATGGCCCTTTTGAGCAAATCTGGATCGTGATTGACGTCATTCAACAACTCCTGAGCGATACTAATGCGACGTTGCTTTTGCTCAAAATTTAGCAATTTTCGAACAAAATTCGCTGCCACACGTTTCAAGCCCAAAATATTCGAGAATATTACATGGCATGAGCCGATCGATATGCCAACATCCTCTGCAACTTCCCTAATAGTGATTCGACAATTTTCCAAAATTTTTTCACTGTTTCAATGTTTTCTTCACTTAGTGACCTGGTTGCACCGTCAACATTTTCTAGGCGTTCTGAAAAGCGATTATATAAGAACTATTATATAAGATTATATTATAAGAACTTTTTTAAGACAAAGTGTACTCACCGAATGCCACAGTTCCATTTTTAACTCAAAATTTAATACATACTCTTTCAAAAGTAAAAAATCGAAGAACACACAAGCGTGACTAACCTTTTCAGTTGTCAATAACAAACTACTAAACCAATGGGCTGATAATGCGAACATATAACCAACATAACAAAAAAATAAATTTCGATAATCGAATGTACACAGCCAGCGAAAATTCACCTTTTCTTTTGAACAAACCTCGCACATATGAATGTATGTATATGGCAATTAACTCTAAATTATTATACCTATCTAAACTCGAGTTTTTTGAGCGATATGTATTACATACACATGATACAAAGAATACAAGATAACGTAATCAACGTGGGTGTGTGTTAGTAATACCTAATCAAATTTTGACAGAATCTAACCCAAAAAAGTCCGTTAACGCTTCGACACTACCTGTATTATTCTACCATGGCCCGATTATTGGTTAATTATTATAGGAGGGCGGATCAATAAGTCCGTGTGAAACACAGTTTTTATTGCAAAACAAAAATTTATTTTTCAACATAATCTCCTTTTAACTCAATACACTTAGTCCAACGTTTCTGCAGTTTTTGTATCCCTTTCAAAAAATAGGATTTTTCGAGGGCCTTAAAATAGGCATTTATTTGGTCAATAATTTAATCGTTGGAGCTATCTAAATCTCTCCACCGAGCCATTTCTTTAGGTTTGGAAATAGGATGTATTCACTAGGGGCTAAATCCGGAGAATATGGCGGATGAGGTACTAATTCGTAGCCCAATTCATAGAGTTTTGCCATTGAGACTGCACACGTCACTCGTTTACGTTTATGGTCAATTGAGAGCAAACGCGGCACCCATCTTGCAGACAAATTTTTTACACACAGCTGATCAGTTAAAATCGAGACCACATTGCCATATGAAATACCTGTGGCATCAACCATCTCAGGCACTTTTACTCTTTGATCGGCTAACACCATATCGTGGATTTTTTTCGACATTTTTGGATGTACTGACCTCAATTGGTCGTCCAGAACATTCAGCGTCATTTGTACTTGTGCGACCACGACGAAAGTCAGTAAACCACTTTTTTCCCATTGAAATCGATGGTGCAGAGTTCCCATAGTATTTATCGAGCTTTTCCTTGGTTTAATTGACGGTTTTTTTTCGCAAAAAATTATGTTTAAGGAGCACTAGAAATTCACTTTTTTCAATTTTTAGAAAAATACACGAGGTTGTATGTTTTGAACAGCTGTTAAACGCAAAGTAAATGATGGCACTTGCTCAAAGTTTGACAGTAGTCTATTAACAGGTGGCACTTGAAGTGAACAGTGTTGTATTTTATATAACTACGAGGGAAGTTCGAAAAATCATGGACTTATTGATCCGCCCGCGTAATTTAAATCGAAACACAATTTAATTGTAAGTGAATAAATAGGTATAAACAATTTGCGAACGTACAGAATGTAGATTTTAATTAAAAGTTTTTTCCATTGTTCGCTTTGTTACCTGTTAAATTAGTTCTTGTTACTTATTTTTGAGTACATTGTTTTCATTAATTGTTGTGAAAATTGCGTCTAAGGCCTTTATAAACGGCATGATTGGCTGTGTTGGCTTAGATAATCCGCCTTCGCCCATTGGCACAGCCTGGTTGTCGCTTGCTATCGTTAAATTTGATGCTTTAAACAGTTTTTCCTTCGTTGCAGTTCACAACAGCACATTTAAGGCCCTGATTCACTATCATACACGATCGCACGTTTCATTCACAGGAAAATTTTACATAAGTGTGACCGACTTAAAAAAAATCGCTTCGAAATGGCGCCTAAATGCCACACTATTAAACAAAAATGATGCACAAGCATCTGTTTTTTTGTGTATCCACATGTAATCTATTATTATAAAAAATACTTTGCTTTCGTTTTTTTTAATTAGAAAAAGTTAATATAAAATGTTAACGAACAACGAAAAAGTTGAAATTTTATCATCATTGGTGTTGGTTAACAATAAATACTACTCTGATTGCACGAAAACTAAAATTTTCTGAAATTTTTCATAAGATTTACCACATCGCACGGTTTGTAAAAAAAAATTTGTCACAGATGCATTTTTAGTCCACACTACCATATTTTTTTAGCACACTTGCCATATTCGGCAGATCGTGCGATTATGTAGGATAGAGAATCACGGCCTTTAATAATACATAGTAATACATATATGATTTTTTACTAATTAAACTTTAAATAACGAAAAATTTTTTTAATTTAAATAGTACAAGTTACAATATATTTGGTCATACAAAATATATTTTTTCACTACAGTGACGTCACAAAACAAACAGCTGATAATTGCACTAAGATAACGGACCTGCGTTATCTTGTATTCTTTCTATCATGGTACATACATATGTAGATAATATTACAGAATTATAGATGTGTAGTATATTTTACACAAAAAATGTTTATGTATCTTTAGGATATAGTGCACTGGTGTAGTAGGCAGATCGCTGATAAAATCGCCAGAAAGGAATTAACATTACGTGCAACAAATAATCAAAGTAGGGTTTGGTCTATTTTCGCCAAAATAAATGATCGCAATGGCCACGAAATTATTGGATACGTTTGTTGTCGAATCTGTAAAAAAGTATTCAGATTTTCCAAGTCCTCAGCTACTTCAAATCTAGTTAAACACAAGTGCTATATTCTTAAATATATTCATAGGGCAAAGAGTTCGACATCAATAGCTAAATCTGAAATGCCAAGTACGCGTCTGGAATATAATATCGATGATATTGACAATCTAACAAAGATTATGACCCGATGCATAATCAAAAGTTGCCGATCTTATGAATTGTTACAGGATGACGATTTCAAGGCAATATTTCAAGAGTTTGTAGCATTGGGAGCAAAATTTGGTACAGGCATTGATGTTGGCAAATTTCTACCTGGCACGAAAGCAATTTCCAGAAATGTTTATGAAATGTACGGGAATTGTTTCAATAGAGTTCATGCTGAAATTGAAGCGATTAAAAGAAATGGCTTTGGTCTAGCGATCCATGTTTGGACAAACAATTGCCTAAATAAAAACTATGTCGCTTTAACCATACATTTTGTAAATCATCGAACGATTAGATGTCGTTTCCTCGGTTTGAGGCCAGTGGAAGGCGAACAATGTACAAGTAAGTATGTATGAACATATTTTTAAAATAGGGGATTTATACAGAAATTACATTCTTTCATTTGCATGTACTAGGCGTGAGCAATTAATCAAATGTACAAACATTGTCTAACTTCCAATACGTCGATTGTTTTGTATTCGAACAATTATACGCCCATGTTCTGAAAAACGCATAATGCTTAAAAAGAAGTGTTCTGACAAACGAAAACGCTAGAAATTTGGCGTATACTAAAGCGATCTGGCTTATTTTATTGAAGCCGCACTTTAAACACAAAATGAAATGATGCACAATTTAAATTTAATATGTTTTCTTTTTATTTAACCTAAAGCTTGTAACATTTTTCCACGATTTTAATTAAAAATATGCAATTTAAAAATTTTCTTTGAGTTTGTCTGTTTCAATTGTTTACTTTTGAACTTCTTTTGATTGTAGCTTTTTTAAAGCTAATATAAAGTGTGTTCGAGTACCCAAAAGTTTTTACAAATTTTTACTGAACTTTACTGCATTTTACGAAATAGCGTTCGTTTAACAGTAAATAAGAACACAAATTGAGAGCGTAAAGTGACAGTTCATGGCTGAGAATTTACAAATTTTTACTGCAGAAATTTCTTGTAGTAAAATTGAATAAAACCAAAAAACATATGATTCAAAAGCTAAGCAAACAAAAATAAGAAAACAAAAGGTATATAATTTGTGAAAAAATTAAAAAGTAAAACTGAATCAAAATAATAAAAAATAATAAGTGAAGAATTATTCTTAAACTATTCGCTCGTTAAACATGTATTTATGTATATACATATATATACACCTTTTAAAATGAAATAAATTTTGTAGAAACCATTTATAGCCATTTTCGTTGTTATTTTGTTATTTCCTTGGAGTTGAGAAAATGCTAAGTATATGGTTACTTAGTACTGCATTCGCTTTCAGACACAAATTAGGAAAATCAAAAAAAAATTATAAGCACGTGGAAAAGATTACAGAAACAATTTTTTTTATATATTCTTAAAATGTTCGTGTTATAATAGATATTGCATCGAGTACCAACAAGAAAGATTTGAGTAGTCCAAAGTGTAAATATATTTCAACACTATATTGATTTGCAAGCAGCTGCTTCCTTAATATTACTAATTTTTACAATTTTTCCGTTCGCGTACTTTTTTAGGCAACAGATTTTTCTGAGAGTAAATTTTTCAGATTACACAGTAATTACTCATATACTATAAAAGTACTCGAACGCAGCTATAGAAAGAAACTAAGAACGCTGCCGGCATTTTAATTTGATATTTATTTATTTGTTTTTATTGTTCGAACATAGCTTCGAAAAAGAGCAAAACGCTATCAAATCGTAGCGATTTCAGAACAGGTCAAAATGCGTTTTGCGTTTTTAAAACTGTATGCGATTTTAAAACGCTGCGTTTTTCACAACATGGACGATGGTGTTTCATTACGCTGCAGTACAAAACATTGACATTGCATGCGTCATCGACAAGTGTTAGAAACGTCACAAGAAGCAATCAGGGCAGCGGTATCAAAATTTTCAAATTAATCACAATCTGATTTATTGATTATTCAAAATAATAATGATTTATAATAATTATGACTAATCGATTAATCAGAATTATAAATAGAAAAGCCAAGAATGCCGTTACCTAAATTGAGAACAGCTCTTCAATTGCTTGTGTGTATTAAAATTCATCCCATTTATTCCGTAATTATTTTTCAATGTCACATCGCTGTCAACAACAGTTAATTATTTTTAACATTCTCTTGCTGTTTTCTAGGACTTAGAGAACAGTAAGAGACTGTAAATAGTTGCCGAAAGCGAGTAGGTAAGATATTATTTTTTGGCGTTGCGTTGATGTGACGTTGACAAATAGTTAGTGCTAGTTCACTCACACATCAAGTTTACCTGATAAGTTTTTGTTTGAACTTGCGTTCACGTTCATACTCGAAAGGTCGTTTCAACTATTTTCTTTTAACTTCAAAATCAACGTCGTATAATATTACGGATGATAACCGAAAAGTAAAAATTGACTGTGAAGATCAAGTTTATATTCCATTCTCTTTTCCTCTCCCTCCTGAAAACTCAAGACTTGAAGAGTCAAACCAAGATCTAATAATTCACAATTACAAAAATAAAACAATAAAAAAACAGGCATTTTGTTTGTTTATACAATTGCAAAAATCTCAAAAACAATTGAAAAAATATTTTTTTTTTATGTTGGTGATGGAAAATTAAATTTTTCTTCGGTGCAAAAAAATATTTTAAATAGTAATTCTTTTTTGAGGCCCACAGTACTAAATTGAAATCTTTGTAATTTTTTCTTTATTAACTAAAAACATACATATAATGAATTGATTTTGTTATTGCGTTTATGTTATGTTAATGAAACAAATGCAATGGTTTTACCTGATACCAAACATTATTCTGAACCCCTTTTCACACCAAGATAAAGGTTTGAGATTAAAGTTTGAAATCAAATTGACGTTCAATTGAGAGTAAATGTTTGGTGCCGAGTCGGACATTTGAGAGTAAAAGTTTAAATTAATTGGTGTTAAAATTTTCCCTTGTTGCTTTGGAATATTGTCTTATGTCAAATTCTTTCTGACTAAAAATGTTACGAACTTTAGCCAAAAATAATAATCACTGGATTAAAAAAAACAGTAAAATTAATTAAATTTATTAAGAAATATGTACATCTCGTAGATTGTATTTTTTTACTATAATAAGCAGTGAGTGATTAATAATAATTTAGAGGCCAAAAGCTATGATGCAGAATTACTTCACTATGCTAAAGAAAAAAAATTTGTACGTAAAACATCCACCGTCAAAAGTGGTAAAATCGAACAAAGAACGCTGATGAGATGGTGGAGCGACCTCGAAATCAGTACTGATCCGTTCTGCTAGTCTGATGAATAAATTGTTTCAAATAAAAAAAAGTACTCTTTTAATAAAAAATAATGAATTTATCCAAATATAATTTCTTAAACTAAGAAGAAATGGGTAAACTCAGATTTGAACTTAAGCCAAAAAAAATTTTCATTTTCAATATAAAAAAATTATCTTTATCTTAATTAAATTAAAAATAATTCAAATTAAAATATTAATAATACTTATATATTTAATATATATTGTTGAACAATAGTGTATTAACTCAAAATTTATTATAATTTCCGTAGTGAAAATTTCGCTTTGTTTTGTCTACTTTTTAGTGATAAAATGAACGGTTTAATATCATCAACGTAAAATTAAATAGTTTTTAAATTCTGAAATTTTTTAATTTCGAGTTAATACAGTTAAACAAGTACGATATGTAAATGTATGTACATATGTAGGTATTCTCGATTTGTTGCTACCGTGAGAAACTGATATTAAAACAAAATTGTATAGAATTTAAGTCGCAGTTTTTTTATTAAAAGAAGTACCAAATTCAAACCTAACTAATAATATGATATTCATTTTCAGCCCGAAATATATCTGACGAAGTTAAACATATTCTTGAGGATTATGACTGCGAACTTTCTAGCACATCAATAATAGTAACAAGTGGATGCAGTGATGTTATGGCATCTCAAACTATTCCCTGTATCAGCGGGCTGCTGAACACTGCACTGCAGAAATCTGCAGACGAAGTTCCAGCAGTTACAGAGCTTATCAATTCATGTATAAAACTGATAAGCATATTAAATAGAGAAGAAATACAAATTTTTCCGGAGCAAAGACTTTGTCCCAGTCGTTGGAAATTTCTATACAAAGTGCTTAATTTAATGGCAACTCACTGGGAAGAAATTGAGTCTGCTCTCGAACTTAAAAATGAAGAGGCACACACAAAGAATATAAACATAGACCATTTAAAAGCTCTGGTAAAGACTATTGAGCCATTCGAAGAAGCCTTGGCTAGCTTGGAGAAGCAAAGTAAACCCACGTTACATTTGGTACTTGTATATTTGCACGATTTGAAAAAATCCTGTGAATCAAATGACAAGGACGAGTACGAGTTTATTGTGATACTAAAGGAAATTTTAAGATTTCAATTGGATAAAATAACCACAGAAAATATAAAAATGTTTCATAAATTAGCACTATTTCTTTATCCTCCCACAAAAAAATTGCTGCAATTTAATGATAAGGAGAAACAACGTATCGAAACAGAATGCACAGGTCTAATGAAGAGTTTTGATTACGATTTAAAACCGAAAATTAAACAAGAAGCTGATTTCAAATGTAATTCAGTATCTAAACGGAGAAAACTATTTTCAGATTTTTTGGATTGTGAAACGGAAAACGATCCAAATGAATTTATTATCCAGGAAATACAAATTTATAAAATGTCACGTGTTGTATACAGTGAAGACTTCGACCTTTTTGGCTGGTGGGAGCAGCAAAAAGATAATTTTCCTCTTCTCTATAAATTGAGCTGCTTGGTTTTCGCAATACCGGCAACTAGTATTTCAGCGCAGAAAATTTTTACCTCTACTCGTGGTTTACTGTGCGACAAAACATTTGGAATTGACACGAATGATATGAATATTGATCAAATTGCATTTTTAAAATTTAATGCTGAGCAAGATGAGCTTGATCAAAGCACATCCAATCAGGTACCACCACTAGCAAAGCTCTCGATGTAAGAGTACTTACTTGTATTTACTGTATCAACAAATGAACTAAGTGAGCTGGTCATATCAGTGAGCTCTTTTCAGCTCCCTAGTTCATATTTATTTTTCGCTCACTCTCAAAACATTCAAATTACACACAACGAGTACAATATCTACAGAAACAGCAATCACTTTGTTTTTGTAAAATCATTGTATGATGTGAAAAGCTTAAAGCAAATAATGAAATTTTTACATTGAACCACGTAATAACACAAAAAATAAATTATAAGCTACGCTCTCAACTTTACCTGTTAAGGATTTGCTCGGCATACATGTACTGAGCAACTGAACTAAAAGAGCGTCATAGTTCAGTTAAGTGATCTGAGCTGAAAAGAGCGCTCACTCCGGAATCAACAATCAATTGTCAACTGTCACAATTGCATCTATCATTTTTACGAAAGAGGGTATTAAAAAAGACGAATTTGCGAATTTTGAACCTGCTGGAAATAATAATTCTTACTTTTTATTTTAGAAGAAACATCTATTGATATTTTGGCCCTACAAAAACAGTGACCACTGAAATATGTACTATGTATATATATATATAATAGATAGTATATATGTACATATGTAAGGGAATAAATACATATATATCTATATACATAAATGTCTATATATATGTTTACATTTTAAAGTACAAATAAAATGCTCCACTTATGGTTTAAAAAAAGAACAATGTTTTGATGAAAATAAAAAATCTATTTTTTTTTGAATTTTTTTTGTACTACACTCATACCCCGGTTTACGTCGTTTCGAAGTTGCGTCTTTTTAAAATTTCCGCGATTTCGATGTTGCGTCGTATTTGCTTCAGTTTGCGTCGCATGACTTCGAAGTTGCGTCGTTAATAAATGCTTGTATGTACAAAGCAAAAATAGAAAAAGGGGATTTCCCATCGAAGTCAAATGCAAATTTGTATGTGAAAATTGTCTACAAGTTGGTCTTCGTTGGTAGTTTCAAATTATTTTAATAAAAACTTATGTATTACACAAATTTTTTTTAAATAAAATTATGGGTCTCGGAACGAATTAAATAAAAATTAATAGAAATGTATTGAAAACTGTGATTCGGTTTGCATCGTTTCCGTTTGCGTCTCGTTTTTCCGGTCACGATTAGCGACTCTAACCGGGGTATGAGCGTATTTCATTTGGTCTTGTACTAATTTCTTTCCAAATTTCTGTACAATATTATCTTTTTCTGTTGGTAACGCTAAATTAAATAAGTACAAAAATTTTAACTGTCATTACAAACATTCTGTCAAATAATTCTTGCAAATAATTAATATTATTCAAGATGTCGAATAAAAGTGTTAAAAGTGAATTAATTGATTATTTATTCGCTTGACGTTTTAAACGGAAAATTACATATTTTTTAACTTTATTTTTTTTAAACATGGTTATATGTAGTTTGTTAAAAATTCAACTTTTAGTGGAATTTTTTTTCCTGTGTTTGTTGTAAAAAAAATTACATTTTTACATTTTTCCAACAAAAAAAAACTTAAATGAATACCTTTAAAATAAATTCCGTTTTACAGGGGATTTTTCCACTTTTCCTTGCTTTTGTTCACTTACTTTTTGCAGATGAACTGGTTAAAAAATCATGTAATTTCAACATTTTTCTTCCAATTATATACATATTTAAGTTTATAAATAATTCCTTTTACTACATGATCAGTAAATACCGCTCAATATTCTTAATAATAATTCCTCACAAAACCTTTCTGATATGCAATCATTCACTGCACCTAATATATTTAAAACACAACTTTATTTACGCTTGAAAATATTTAATTTACAACTAAAAATGCGTATTTCTTCTACTCTATTAAACATAAATTTCTTTAATTTTTAATAAATTTGTGAGCTTTACTAGTCTCTCTTCCCATTTATATGTACATTCACTGAGAAGTGATAGCGGAAAAAGACTTCACGGGAGATACGAATTTCTTGAGATCAAAAATTTCACTTGCTATTCACGTTAGGTGTGATTGCCAGAACTATTCGTAATAATAGAAAATTCCTATTATTTGACAATATTGTTCTTTCTAAGAAGATATTTTTCAGCCAGATATGTCCGGCAATTATATTCCACAGCGTCTTTTTTAACCATCATAGAATTTTTGAAATTATAAAGCCTAATGGCCTTATTCGCAAACGATTAGTAAGATTAATGTGTGCATTAAAATCGGGTTTTCCATAGAAAAATCGAACATTAAACCTACTGTAACTTTATAAAACGTTTGTGAATAAGACCATAACACTTTAACTGTCAGCTCCGATTGGATTAAGAGCTTAAGAACGGCTCCACATTTTCAAAATGCAAATACTTGACTTGCAAAGATTACAAAATTTTCTATAATTTTCTGAAACTTACAAGAACAATCGTATACACTGTAGAAAAAATAAGTTAAAAATTTCAAACGAAAACATCATTCACACATAAATAATATTAAATTCTTTCTAAGATGTACCACCTATGGGATAGGAAAATGCACATGAACAAATCTTTAAATGAACAGAAAAGAGATGCAGTCTAGCAAAACTTTTGAGTTTGGGCTTGAAGCTATTTGCGGAAGAGCTTCCTCGGGCTACCAAAGTTTTACATTTCGGTTTACTTTCCATACACAAATGTACTTTTGTTTACAACACATATTCTATGTGTACGTCACAACACAACCACATACAATAAAATAACGGATCTGTGCAATCCGTAATCTTGTTTTCTTTATTCATGGTACCTACCGAATGTTTAAGATTTTTCAAATGTGAAAATTGTTGATAACTTAAGAAATATTCTTACATATATCGCTCCTTTATTGCAAACGTGATTTTTGAGTTAAGAATGCAGAAATATTCGTCGTATCGGTCTTCATTTTGATTTAAAAATTTATATATGTAAATATCTACTCAGCTCTTGAGAGGAAACTTTTTAATTTTTCTATTGATGTGTATGTAAATTAAAAGCTATCGAGCTTCGAATGTCATGAATCGTACAATTCACAAAGCACTAAAAGAACTGCTTTTAATTTTTAGAAATCACGTGATTTGAGATACCGTGATTTACAGAACAGGCCTATGTAAATCCGTTTTCTGACGAGTTTTTTTGTGATATGACTACGTTGCAATAAAGGAGCGATATGTACTATAAGTATGTAGTATCTACATCTCTATTATTTAATAAATAAAGTTGTGATTGAAAATGGATTTATTGTTTTTTGGTATGAAAATTGTAATTCGATTCGCAAACTGTTTGAACTATCAGATGTGACACATTAATATAAAATATAAAAAAAATCCCAATCACGAAAATATTTCCTGATTTGTGACCTGGGAGCACTGACCTTTAATTTGTAGTACGTTGTTGTTGCTCTTGTTTCTCTAATGCACAAGCACTGTGTTCTTTCTATACGCATTCGTATCGCAGTGTATGTAAACAACCACGTTGATGCCGGTAGTGTCTATTCGGTATTCGAGCAACAAGCATTGTGGTGCGAAATAAGCAGCAGCTTTAAATTTATTGTATTCTTGTTATTTACAGTCTGTGTGTGCTGTTGATTTTAATAATTTGTTACACAAGAAATGGAAACTGCTAATGTAAGTACATACATACATACTTATTGATAAGTATGAAGCATACTTATATCATGATTTAATGTATTCAAGTTCACTTAATTTTTATCTTTTTGCAAATTTACTTCTGTGGTGCTCACGTTCAACCAATCGTGATATAATAAAACCACCAACTGATTCGAACAGTATTGCCCATACTAGAACACGCAAAAGTAGTTCAAAACGGACAAAACCCAGGGATGGAAAAGGAGTTTTGCTCAAATTTCGCTAGCTTAATTTTTGTTGGTCACTAGAGCTGTTAAATTAATCGATAGTATAGAATCAAAGGCGCCGTCGGCTAGTTCTTATTAATAGTTCGTTGTAGAAAATACCTAATACCTCAAAGCGCCGGGTTGCACTGCCAGGTCAGATGAATCTTTAAGATATTAGATGTGTTCATTTAATTTATTAGTAAAAATTAACAACGAGAGAGTAACAAGAAATTTTCCAAAATTACTCTCAAAAATGTAGAAAGGCAAATGAACACTTTACTAGCAAAAATTTACAAGTTAAAGTAGTGTTGTAATGTATAGGTATATATGAGTACTCAATAACTATCTCTATATATTATGGACAAATTATACATATGTACGTATGTACATATATGTGTATTATAAAAATAATGTGATTATGGTCACTTATATTTAGCATTGTCGTGACTGGCGTTTTTCGAGTACGGCTTGTAATAGAATAATGAAAAGTATTGCAATTCTATTTAATCTACTAATAGGCGTAGTCTAAATATGCTAAACACGTTAAGGGTGATTAGCAACTTTTGAATAAAATATATATTTTTAATTAGTTTATACGTTATAACAGCCGGCCTAGACATGGCATTTTTATTTCAAACATCGGAAATAACGACAGAATGAGGTCGCATTAATTGTTATTTCCAACTTTGTGTTCATTTTCCTAACGATTTTCATAAAAGGTTGTTTTAATGCGTGTTTTATTTATAGTAATCTGCTCCTTAAGTATTTAAAGCGAATATTCAATAAGTATAAGCCTCCTATTAATTGATTTGATAAATGAAATAATAAAATAAACAGACGGCGAAAAATGGGTTAAATATATATTTTTAAAGGAAACAAATTTAAGCAATTTTCGTTTTCATTGAAATAAAAAGCTTTATCCAAAATAAAATATCATGTTGCTGCTGTTGCAGTGAAAGGATAATTTAATACATTACGTGTTGATTTAAATTTATTTGCAAATATATATCTGAACTAATTGAATTATTTGCCTGCTTAGTGTAAATTACCGAGTAGCTAGGTACTCATAATATTTACAACACTAAAAATAACAGCTGGTCTGTAAAAATTAAAGAAAAGAAAAACATTTCAGAGGCTTTTAAAACTAGAAAAATATTAATATAATTAAAAATGGAAGGATCGAAGTGTCAATTTAATTGCTCCCCTAAACCTTTAAACTCATCCAAGTTTTAAAAGTTTACATTTCCTTACAATTTCTTAAACTTTCCAAAATATTTTTATTTTCAACTTAATTTAGAAATATTGTTTTGTTGACACAAACGCAAACCAGCTGTTTGAATAATTAAAAAAAACTTGCGAGAATTTTTCTGTCTCAATTTTTTACGCATTTTCGACGCTCTCTCGTTGCGAATTTTTTAAGTTAACGAACGCTCTCTAGTAGCAATTGTTACAAATTTGTAAAAAATTTTAGTAAACGAACACAACTATTGTCAAACACCATATGCAACTGAATATGTACATATGACTTTTATTATACTCCCAGCAAACAATAAATGTACATGTTGTTTTTTGTACCGCACTTACCGTCACAAGTTTAATTTTATCATTTTTCTAGTGACAGGCTATCGATTTGCTTCTGTTTTTGTTTATTTTTAAAAATGCATACATACGCACATACATATGAATTGTATTTTTAAATTCCTTTGTTTATCTATCAAATTTTTTCTTGACTGATGGTTTTAGCTTTGAAACAATGATTTGACATGATAGACCAAAGATGAAACAATGAGGTGTTATTTTAGCTGAAATCAGCTGTTTTATCATCAGATTTTAAATGAAAAAAGATGCCGATATCATGTAATATCAGAATATCGGGCGACAACTAAAACTAGAACAGCAAGTAGTCTCGTGTCATCACTGATCTCCATTGCGCTGCAAATTATTGCAACAGTAAATAAAATATTGTCGTAGTTGTCGAAATGCATAGAACCACATAAATGAATTCATGGACATTATTAAGCAATACTTTAGAAAAACAAAATGTTTCTTTTATATAAAATTTATTTACAGATATTTCACTTTCTCATTTAAATATTTTTATAAAACTAATTGTGAAAACCACATATCATCACATTAAAAGGCGCTTTATCATGTGTAATGCAGCAGCCAGAAACAAAAGAATCAATTACCACGATAAAAAAAAGATACAGCTATTTGGAAACATTAACGTTTGATAACTTTTTCATAAAAACGTGGTAATGTTGTTGTAAGTTGTCGGATGTAATTCATAGTCCGAGATAAAAACAATAACTTAAAACTTATTCCATATTTACAATACGCAACAACTTTGTTGCATGCAGTTTTCATTTTCAGAGAGTATGGAAATAAAAATGTTTGTATACTTATGGGTATGTATTTTGTATTTGTTTTTCTGTCTTTCTCACTCAAAATAAAAATTGCTTACAACAGAATTGTGGTGTGTAAACATGGAATTGAAAAATTAAAAATAATAAATTTCATGTTTTTATTAAAAGCCGCAAGTTAGTTTTCTTAAATAGAAATTACTTTTTATAAATATGGGCCTAAATATGTACGTACTTATGTACACACATATCGCTCCTGTATTGCAACCACAGGGTAGACATTGCAACGTAGTCATATCTCAAAAGAAATCGTTCGTCAGAAAACGAGTTTAGTTTTTAATTTACACACACACATCAATGGGAAAATAAAAAAGTATTCTCCCCTCAAGAGGTGAGTAAACGAGATATTTGTATGCATTTTTTACACAAAATGAAGAGCAATACAATGAATATTTCTGCACTTTTAACTCAAAAATCACGTTTTTGAGATATGACTACGTTGCAAAAAAGAAGCGATATGACCTTTTAGGGCTAAGCAACAATACCGTTTTAAAAACGCTTGCTTTGGTGGTTTTGAAAATTCATCTACAGTAGTTTCGATTAAACTGTGCGCACAATATTTCTATTTTGTGCTTTTATTCTTCAAAATCCTATAGTTTCGTTTTTAAAGCGCAGTTCATGAATTATTTTCATACAAAAAATCACAGTAAGCTGCACCTTCAACCAAACCTCAAGTGCACAAAATGTTTGTTCTTTGTAAATAGTTTTTGAAATCATATATTAAGTAGACTTTCTAATCCTGCACATATACCTTATAATTTTGTCAGTTTAAATTACTTTCATATAAAATATCAGAGTACACATGCAAATAATTGCGTCTACGTGCACATTAAGGCAGATTAAGACAAAATTCTCCACTTATTTACACAAAAAAAAACGTAAAAAGTTAATTGTAAGTCAAAATTTCCAGTAGTGCAACGAATTAATTTCACCTTTAATCCTTGCCTTACTAAAAATAAGCTTCTGAAATAGCTGATAATATTCCAAACCCTTCAAGTGTTCTTAAAAGGCTCGTGTGGCTTCGCCCTTACTCTTCTACAATTTACTTAAATCATATTTCTAAACTTAGAAATAACTTTCAAACTCATCATGTTCCGAGTTCAGGTTAATGAACATAATTTTCTCTGCTTCCGGCTCTTTTGTGCCGTCGCAAGACTTTTCACACAGTAAGCTGCGGGCAGCTGAAAACGCTCGCTTTGAAGCAGCACAGGTGGCTGGTGTTGCAAATACGGTGCAACTCAGTTTGTACAGAAGAGGAAAATTATTCTTTTGTAATTCCCACCAACCAAATTGATCGAAATCAGCACTATTTACAACATGACTGTTTTTATAATATTGGATCTCCCTCGTAATGAGTTCATTAGGTTCGTGGTTTGCTTCTGTTACTACAAAATCTGAAAATAATTTTCTGCGCTTGGAGACAGGAGTAAGCAGTTCAGGTTCCTGTTTTACACTCGTTTTGGTTTCGTTCTTGAAACATTTCATTAGACGTATGCATTCCTCGTCAACTAATTTCTTTTCTTCATCGCTAAACTGCAACAGTTTATTTGTGGGGGGATAAAGGAAGAGTGCTAGTTTATGGACAGTTGTAATATTTTCCGTGACTATTAGCTCCAGTTTATAATTTAAGTTTTCTTTAAGACTCTCTATGAAATCAAAATCTCTGAACTCATTGTCATTTGTATCGCACGATTTTTTTAAATCATGCAAATATACCAGAACTAAATGTAACGTTGCAGAACTGTCATCCTCCAGAGTTTCTATAGCGTCTTCAAAGGGTTGAAAAGTCTTTTTCACAGCTCTCAAATGATGTATATTTATGGCTGAGAGTTGTTCACTTTCATTTCTACTTTCTAGAGCATTTACGATTTCAATCCAGTTAGTTTCTACTGAGCTTAACATTTTATACATTAAAATCCAACGATTTGAGTAAAAGTTGTGCAATAAGTCATCTAAAATGCTACTAAGTCCAATTTTATTTAAGTAGTCCACCAGTTTTGAACAGGAACTTATAATTTCAGCAACTTCAGGAACCTCTTTCACAGATGTGTAGAGTGCGCTGTCGAGCAAGTGACTTATACAGGGTATATTTTTAGTATCCGCTACAGATTTAAAAATATCCTCATCTGCCACAATTATGGATTTACTTGAAAGTTTGCAATCAAAATCCTCTAGAATCTCTTCAACTTTTTCAAGAATATTTATACCTGAAAATTTAAATTCAGAAATTAATAAATCAATTCTCATGTAATCAAGTCAATGTGGGATTTTATTTAAGGAAAAAAAATCTTTGGCAGGCGTAAATGTGCATCAGTATCTTTAACTTGTTTGACAAGGAATAGTTACATATCTAGTTTGGTAGGGGGCTGAAGGAAGGGTTTGCAAATTTTGTACGAAATTTTTAGTTCATATACATACTACATATGTATTAATTAATTAATATGATATTAATACTCTTAATAACTTTAAATGTTCTTATATTAGATAGCACAAGCCATAATATAAATATTTGTTCATGAACAATATCCTCTTTCTCCTACAGACTTAAAAGTTAAAGTAAGTAAGTATGTGAACCGGCACTAACTGTTACCAGAAGGTAGACCAGGGATGAAACAATGAGGTTAGATTATAAATGAAAAAAGATAGCAGCAATGTCATTTATTATGTGAAATCAGATTATCTTGTGACAGAGATAGAGTAACAACAACTGCAACTGGAGCAGCAAATAGCTTCGTGTCATCTCTGGTCTCCTTCGTGCTGTTACAGTCAAAGCAGTGATAAGTAATTAGAAGGTGTAGCATTGATTTTTTAAGAATTTTTCTCACCTTCATGCGTCTGCAGCCCCAGTAAACGAAATTTTAATGTTCCATTTATTAAGTAATGTATAGTTACTGTAATATAACTTTGCTTTGTCATAGTATCGGTCCAGATAGCGGTTGTTAAGCCGAAGCCATTCTCCTTTATGGAAGCTATTTCCGCTTCAACTTTTTCAAAGCAGTGTTCATAAATTGCGGATATATTTCTTCCAATCACCGGCGCGGTCGGCAGCAATCTCTCAATATCTAAATCTTCGCCAACTTTTGATCCTAGGCATGCTATCTCTTGAAAAATAGCCAGCAGATTTTTATTCTGTACCAGATTACATGGCCGACAATCTTTTATTATCCATTTTGTTAGAAGTTTTGTCACATTATCAGCAGAGTTTTCAACATTTTCAATTTTTAGTTTCTCATTTCCGACCATTGAAAGTTCATGTTCCATATTCGTTATATATTGCTTATAGCATTTATGCTTTCCTAAATTAGATAATGCATTTGAATTGTATTTATGAACTCTATGACAAGTTTTACAGACAACGTATTCGGGTATTATTATTCCTTCTCGATTCATAATTCTGTGGAAGAGCAACCATATTCTGCTTTTGCCAGGTTTTACGCACGTAAGAAGCTCTCCGGTAGAAATTTTCTCAGAAATTTCAAGAGGCGATAGCTTATTTACCTAGATAATAATTTAAAATAAATTAACTAACTATTGAATTTATGTACATATTACTCGAGACGGGTCTCGATATCTTATTTAAAGGAATTTCAAAAAGTTTTGTTTGTTGACATTTTTTTAACTAGTCTATATAAGTATGTACATAGTATGTACATATGTAGGTGTATATCGCACACTAAATCTTAAAGTAATTTTATAATCAAATTGAGTTCCTCAGTATAGAAAACTGTCTTTTTAGAACAAAGTTTACCTATTATTTTGTAGTTTGTGCTGTTATTTTGGAAATAAGAGATAATTTTGAGTTGTGACTTATCACTCGTCAAAAGAATACACGCGATTATACTTACTTTTTTCAATTAAATGGGCACAACTCTAACTGGTACATCATAAAACTTAAAACATTAAAATAATACTATTTAGGGGAAAGAAAAATATGCTCAAAAAAGCGCGCTGTCGGAACTAAAAATAGTACTCTTTAGCTAACGATGTACAAGCGACATAAGTAACATAAAAACAGACATAATGGGATTACTTCAGTTAAAGCGGTGATCGTTAGATTTCATTTGTGAACAGGTTTACGAAAAAAAGAAACGATCTTGATAAATTTTGAGTTGTGACTGTTGTGGGTGAGTTCCAAAACGTCATTTGCAATGCAACTCAAAGCGTATTTAACCAGGTGACAGCATTACAGCAGCTGACTATTCTTTGCGAATGTCAAAAATACATACAAAATACTTTTACTTTTTTTTGGATCTGTTTTCTTTGTTTTATGTTTTAGATTTTTGACATACGCAATGAAACTACACAAACAAAAATGCCCGCTGTTCTTGTATTGTTGGAATTGTATTCCTAATGCTGTCACCTAGTTAAATACACCTTGATTCATATCGAATATGATTTGTTTGCTGGGATTTTTGAATTTGTTTCAAAGCCTACTTATGCTTATACCTACTTTTGTAATTTTTAAAATTCTCAGTTTTTTTTTAAGTTTTTATATAAGAAGTTTGAAACTTTTCAAGAATATGGTTTCAGGCAAGGCGAATCCATAACAGGTAAACTTGATAGCGCGGTTGATATCTTTTTTTAGTTTTATTCAATGCGAACTACATATGTACATACATACATATATGTATGTACATGTATGTAGTTGGATGTCAAAATTTTTGTTTATTTCTTTTGTTTACATTCAAACTGAAAATTTACAAAAAATAAAAAATTTAATCGTGAAAACAAAGAAAAATTAAACGAAAATTTGAATAAAAAGATTAAAACATATAAAACTAATAAATTCATATCACAGCAGTAGGAACTGCAGTTGATGAACCAACTTCTGAAGAAGCAACGTGCTTTGGCCATGTGTAGTGATAAGATTTATTCAATCATAGGATATTTCTTAAATTAAATTATAGCGCAAAATAAAACTAATTTACAATTCAACACCCACAGCACAAACCATCAAAGCATTAACACTTTGTTCCTCAATGGAATTTCACATCCGTGGAAATTTTTTGGGTAGGATGGCAAGAGCCAATAATTGATCAGAGGATATTTAAAACATTTCTATACAACAGATTTCTTCAACAAAATAATATTTGTTAAATATTTCAAGGGATTAAAAAGACAACCCTTAAAAAACAAAACTTTTTTAAATAATAATAATTTTCAATATTTTATTTTTTCGCCTCAGTAAAATATTTTTGACAATGTACATACATATGTACATACTTTGATTTTACAAAAGCAAAATGCTTGTGGTTTTTGTATTGTTGTACTTGTTGTAGTATTAAGTTCACCTGTTATGAATTCGCTTTGGTTTCAGGTCTACTGATAATTTGGCATTAGCACCAAATGTAACCTTTTTGAAATTCTTTAAAATAAATTAACTTTTATAAATCCTTGTTAAGGCCTCATTAGTTTTAATTTTGGATGTGGATGATGTAATTATAGAAATGAGTTTTTTAAATTTTTTAAAACAAATTGTCTTTTATATGACAAAAATATATGAATCTTTAAAAATCTTGAATTAAAATAAAACTTCTGACTTTTAACAAAGAAGGTGTAATATTTCACACCACAAAAAACTAATCCATACACACTCTTGGCTGTCACTTAGCGTTGTATTCTATTTTCTATAGATGAGTCCGCATCAGGAAAGAACAAAAAAGTATACTGTTCTTTAATTGAATAGAAACCAAACAGCTGGTTCGTAACAGAATAGAACGTATAAACTAATTCTGCCTTTAGTTTAATTAAAATAATGAATTACCTCGTTTGCTTCCATTATGCTTGATAAACTATCCGAAGTATTTTGTTAGTAAATTACGTATTTATTGTTTGCTAAACAAGTACAGATACAAAAACGAGTATAATCGAATGAAATACCAACAACAACTATAAACAGAGTACAAATTTGTTATAAACACCTCTTCTGTGCAAATACCGTCTATATTCAACGAGCAACGAGTAGATACTGACTATCGAGAGTACAATTACCACTGGTATATACTCAGTGCGATACTACTGTTTGTGTTATATGTAGACGTACACAGTTATATCTATCCATGAAGCATGATATCTATGTATCTGCTCATAAAATTTTTTTTCTAACGTAACAATAAAGTTGAGAATGAGACAAACACATTTGTTTTCTTACGATGCGCTCTAACAAATAATAACACGTCATGATGGTTGTATCATGAGTACTTTTTGTATGCTGCCAATGTAAAAAACAAAACAAAATATGTTGAAAATTATATAGACAAAAGCAAATATTTGTGTGTATGAATTAGAGATGGACACCGCTCACGTAATTATCGTGATGAGACGCATGATCGTGCTTAGTTTTTTGTTTCAACCACGTGAGCGTGCATGGTTAGATTTTTGTCGTAATTATTTCGGGACTTTTTTTGCTTTATTGTAATATTTTAAGTATTAAAAAATTTTTTTTCGTACAAATGAATTCGGCGATTGTGACACATTTTTCCACTCCGTGCCCAGGCAGTATAAAAAATTGCCCTTGTTCTTTTTGTATTGTTGTACTAATAATGAGCCCGTTCGTCACTACGCGTACTAAATTTGTTATTTTATTACTATTCTTTTTAAAAATACTATATTTACTTGAAACGTCGAATATACTTATTTTCTGGATATTTTTAAATAATATTAAAATAATCCAACACAAGAAAGTCGCTTTTTCTTGCCCAGGAAATTTTTCAGTAATAAATTTATTTTTTCATCCAGCCCACAAATTACTCTTATTATTAACTCTTCCCTTTAGGTTATATTTTTTCATTCATAAATGCAAATACTAAAATGAGTAAATGAGCAACAGCTGATCAGCAGTGACAGTGCAAAATAATCATATTATGCAGTGCAGTGTTGAATTTACGAACAGGCCCGATTTCACCTAGTTAGTACGCTTTGGGTCGTGCATGAGTAAAATTATTTTATGGTGAGCTTGGGTTAAAAGTTAGTCACGATTCCTACTCTAGTATATGTGTATGGGATGTACATACATACATACATATGTATATAGTGTGATGGTATAACAACCCAGCGGCCATCTTTGAAATCGTTTTTGGGTAAACTTTCTTTTTATTAAAAGCCTCCACATTTGTGGTCGACATGCTAGTGAATCGCACAGCGCTCAAAGGAGTGTTTGAGCCAATAAGTTGGCCAAAAATAAATTTAAGGAAATCTTAAGAATTTTAAAAGACATACATACATACAATGTATGTATGTATGTACCTATGTATGTACATTAATTTTAAACAAAAAAAGTTTGCGCCAATATTTTGAACGATTTTTTTGCTCATCAGGTACTTTTTTGAGGTCATAATCTTTTGTGTCTTGAATTATTGATTTTAAATCTTATTCACATCAGTTTAGCAGTTCACAATGTGATAAGCTGCCTATAAATATAATTTTGGAAAATGCTTATTATCGGGAATGTCCTGCACCCTAATAAAACAGTCTTTCATTTACCTGCTCTCCATATACCTACACACATAACATTATTTGTTAGAAAAACACATGCATACTTATGTATGTATGTATGTACATACTCGTATGCATGCATGTAGTTATGTATGTACATGCATATGTATGTACATACTTCCCTAATTAAAGTAATTTTAAAAGGATTAATCACAAAAGTTAGATTGAAAAAAGTAAAAATCGGTGTATAAAAAATACATGGGTAACCAGACTACTCACTACCCTGCAGATAACGCGACTAGTCCAAACACGCATGTAAAGCATACTCCATAAAGGACTAGGACTAGTCCAAAAGTAACCCAAATGTATGAAGAAAACATGGTCTTTTTAACATTGCGATGTCCTAGGGCTGGACCATATAGTCCAGGTTTGCATTGCGCGGACTAACCCAAAAACTACTCCATGTCATTAAAAATGGACCACTCACAAGAAGTTTGTTAGGCACGAGTAAGTTCGTGGAAGAACGAACAATTGTCATATATGTAGCAATAAGTTCTTGTTTGAAAATGACATACTCCATGACTGCATTACATCGGACCACCTTGTAACTAGTCCGTTTCAGCTATAATGGACCACGTAGTCCAATTTTATCTGCAGGGTAGCTATTTACATACATATGTATGTATGTGGGCATAAAGCCATACACACATACATACATATGTACTAAAGACGTGCATTGTTCCATCCAAATGATACATGCAAGTTTTTAAAATCATTGCCTCTTGTGCGTAGTTGTACGTAAATTAGCGCTTGTTGTGTTAGTTGTTATTTGTGTTTTCTTTTATGGATTGAGTGCGTTGTAGCAAAGAGAAAAAGAGAGTAACACATTTGTGTTATACATTTTCAGCAAAGAAAACACAATAGTTATGGACGCGATACTATAAGTGACTCATTGTATGCTGTTTGATTAATACGCAGTTCATACATGCTTTCATTTGCGAAGTGTGTGTGTATGTTTGTGTGCATTCTTTTAAATAAGCAAAAGTAGAAATAAGCACATACATATGTACATACATACATCTATACACATGTAAATGCAAGAGGTTTTCAATAAAAGACGTTAAACAGTAGTTTTGATTCATCTGCTTTTGTTTAAGAGCACTTTCGACTTAAATGCACAAAATTACTAATTTCAGTCACTATTAGAAATCTCACACAAATTACTTTTTACGTGCCTCTTTGTACCTGCACATTTAAGATATGTACCTGCAACGTTAGCTGAATTTTTAGTTGACTGCCCAAAAATACTTATTTTCTGTAATTATTCTTCCTAAACCTTGTTTAAGTGCATTTTGTGTACCCGTCATTTACCATATTTTTTGGCGGTTTTAAAATACATTTTCATATAAAAAATCAATGTTAAAAAAATGGTGGCCACTTTTTTATATATGTATGTACATACATATGTATGTACATATGTACATACATATGTAAAAATCCAACTTATGCCATTTATAATTAAAATATCGCATACCTACAAGTCACACAAATTGCAAGTCATGTACACACATACATATGTATGTACATATGTATGTATGTATGTAATGTATGTACATATCTGCACAAAAAATTGTGCAAAGTTGATTGTGCAGCTAAATAAAAAAAAAATTACTGTATTAAAAACAAAAAATACAAAAATAAATTATTTCATACATACATACTTACATATGTATGTATGTATGTAGGTATGTTATTGTTTGTATTTATTAGATTTACTAAAGGCAAGTTGTAATAATGGCCATTACAAATTGCATTTAGTAAAAGGTTATTATTATTAATAATAACATTCAATAGATAAAAATAATAAATAAGGGTTTTATAATACAAAGCCATTTATCGGTTCGACAAATGGCTTCACAACAACAACAATACAAATCAACTTTACAACTTTACTTATAGTAACATAAGTTTCTCACTTGCACTTGTTGTACAAATAGTATTTTCTCAAATGCAAGCATTGGATTGTTGTCTTGGACGTAAGAAAACAACTCAGAGGGAAAACTGGTCATTGATTACATACATACTTACATACATTACATATGTAATGGAAGATATAATGTATTATTTTCCAAAGCAAAACAATGCAATCCTTTGGAAACGAGAAGTTAATTTGATCACACACAAAAATTACACATTGCTTACCACGTACATACATATGTACATATATTACCACTTCTTACGAAAAAGGAATGTATTGTTTGTGCTTGTTCAAAAGTACATGTGTATTTTTGGCATTTGTGGTGGTGTAAACTTTCTTTATACTGGAACGGCTTAGATAATATATGGTCGGGTCGGTAAAGCTCAACAATGTCTACCATTTGGTAAAAGAATAAAGAAAATCGGTTGGAAAACAAATGAGAAAAGGGAATCCAAAAATTTGTATTTGCCTATTTATATATAATGAAAGGATCTTTTTTGATATGAGTTCAAATCAGAGTTTACTTATTTCTTTTTAATTTAAGCATTTTTTTTTGATAAATTCATTATTTAATTAAGAGAGTTCTATTTGGAACAATTGTATCATTCATCAGACGTGCAGAACGGATCTGTAGTGATTTCAAAGTCGCTACACCATCTCATCATCGTTATTTGTTCGATTTTACCACTTTTGACGGTGTATACTTGTGAATAGTGTCTGATGATTAATTATTCCATATATTTTTACTCTCCCGCTGCAGAGATCAATCTGTTTTCCATTAAAAAAATATTTTTTTTGTTTTTATAGGAAACGTCAACGCTTCGCTGGCCTTTTTATAGTACAAAAAGAATTGCTTTAAAAATTGCAAAAGGTGAACTTGTTTTACGCGGCTGCTACAACAAGCCCAGAATCTGGAATATCTTTGGCGAAATAGAGGATCTAAATGGTGAGCACATCAAAAATTTCGTTTGTTGTCGAAAATGTGGAAAAGTTTTCAATTACAAGAAATCCCAAAGTGGCAATTTAGTAAGACACAGGTGTTATGCTGAAAAATATCTTAGCAAACCGAAGAATGCGATTTCGATAATAAAAATCGAAAGCACCCAGTTAGAAGCGCAACAAATAGAAAATTATAACAGTCACCTGCTGAAATTGATAACGAAATGGATTATAAATGAATGCAAATCATATAGTGTCCTCCAGGATACTGATTTAAGGGCAATATTTAAAGAGTTTATAGCATTGGGAGCTAAATTTGGAGATGATTTAGATGTGATTAAAGTCATACCAAGTTTGACAAATGTTGAGAGAAATGTGAACGAAATGTACACACAGTGTTCAAATAGAGTGAGGATGGAGATTGAAGCGATCAAAGACAAAGGCTTTGGTCTAACCACCGGCATTTGGACAGATGCTTGCAGAAAGCAAAATTATATCGCATTAACTATACATTATTTGAAAAATGGAGCGTTAACATTTTGTTTGCTAGGATTAAAATCAATTGAGGATGCAAGTAAGTAGTGCAACGATTAAACTTGCGAAAATATGATACATAATCTGAGATTTGATAATAATATTGTATTTTTTTAGCGACAAATTTATGTGAAACAATAGAAATAATTCTCAAGGATTTTGGCTGCGAATTGTCTAATAAATCAATAATAGTCACAGCTTGTGATGGTGATGCTACGGGAGCTTTTACGAATATTAAAAGCTTGCCTTGCATAAGTCAATTGCTAAATAATGCTTTAAAAAAATCCATAGACGACGTCCCAGAGGTTACTGAGCTCGCCACTGCTTGTTCTGAATTGTTTAATTTCCTGCATGAATCAACTTCTAGCGAGGATTTGAGTGATTCATTGCAAAGCTATTGTCCCCACCGTTGGATTTCCATATACAATATGTTTAAATCTATTGAAAATAAGTGGAGTAAAATACAGCAAACTTTGAAAAACCAAAATGAAAGTAATCGTATTATATCTGTTAATATCAGGCATTTAAAGTCTATAACGAAAACTTTGCAACCCTTTGTGGAGGCCATTGAAACATTGGAGGAGGACAATGATCCCACATTACATTTGGTATTAATATATTTGCATGAATTGACCAAAGTTTGTGTTTCAAATGAGAGCGAGTTTCAAGATTTAGATTTTATCGTACGTTTAAAGAAAAATCTACAATTTCATTTAGAAATCATGTTCACAGAAAATATGACAATTCTTCATAAAATAGCACTATTTCTTTATCCCCCCACCAATAAACTTTTGCTGTGTAGCGATGAGCAAAAAAAATCCATTGAGAACGAATGTGTGCGCTTATGTCTGGAAAATGAAACAACACCGTTGATTCAACGTTGATTCAGGAGCAATTAGTACCTCTATGGCCAAGAGACATAAATTATTTTTAGATTTTGTAGAGCCTGAAACGAATGTAGAGCCTGAAGAACTCATCAATCAAGAGCTGCAATGCTATAAAAATATGCGTGTGAAAAACAGTGAAGACTTCGATTGTTTTAATTGGTGGGAATCGCACATGGATGTTTTTCCTTTTCTGTATAAGTTAAGCTGCTGCATATTGGCTACGCCAGCAAGTGCAGCTTCAACGCAACAAGTTTTTACAGCTGCCGTTAACGTGTTAGGCGAAATAACATTAGACGCACGCGCAGACGAGACGGAAATAGAGAAAATGATTTTTATAAACTTCAACGGCGAACAAGATGAACTTGATAGTCAAGAATAAATATTTTCTTCAAACCAAAAAGCACTCATATGTTTTTAATCGCCAATGATCTATGTATGCATTTTTCTTTGGGGATGTATGGAGGGCTCCCAGACGGATTCAGTTAGTGTTGATCAAGAAAAATTTATTTTGCAGGTGGTGTTAATATTAAATCAAACACCAACAAAAACAGAAAATAAAAAAAATCATTTTTAAAAGAAAAAAAAAAAACAAACTGTGAAGGTGTATCCGGGTCAGGGCTGCCAGTAATATTTTTCAAAAAATCGTAAAATTTTAATCGACAATATATTAAAAAAAATCGTCAAAAAAAGGTCACACAAAAAGCTTCTGTTTTATACAACAACCCATGGTGTAATAATACAGGTGGTGTCGAAGCTACAACAACACTGCTTTTAGGTTCGAAGCTGCCAAAAAGTACAAAAGAAAAATGGCAAAATAGTTGCATTTTCTGCTCTATAAAGATTTTTGTTTCTTTTCCTTTTCTTATTTGCATTTGTAAACAAGTGATAAAGTGTGCTTTTTTAGCAGTGTGGTTGTGTGTTAGTAATACATAATCAAATTTTGACAGACTCGAACCCAAAAAAAAGTCCGTTAACGCTTCAACCTGTATTATTCTACCATGCAACAACCAATAGAATTTTCAACAGCTGTTTTTTCAAAAAAAAAAAAATTGAGAGAATTACATGATGCTGCCACATTTTTATCGTAATTAAATACAAACAATTATTTAACACTGAAAAACTGAAACTGTATTTAAATGCAAATTAAATTTAAATGAAAAGTAACTAAATGCATATTTAAATAAGAAGTCATAAACTGGCCATTAGACGTTATGTTGAGCGAAAAGTAGTGAAGTCAAAAAATCGTCAGTGTATACGGAGTACTAAACAAAAATCGTCATTCATCATATTATGAAATTCGCTCTAAAAAATCGTCACGTTTGGCACCCCGGATTCCGGTAACTATTTTGATGACATCATGCCTATCGATGTACTAGTTGCGAAGTATTTTTTTACCACTGCTTTTTAAACATATATACATTTACTGCTTAGTTTTTGTTAATTAATTTTAAGTTGTATCGTCATGGTCGAAAAAGTACATTTTGTTTATGCGATTGGTACAAAACTAAAACTCTATTTTCCATCCCCGCTTTGACACCACCTGTAAAATGAATTCGCCTCGTTAGTCTTTTTGTAGAATTTGTGGCAAGCGGACGCAAGGCGCATTAACTAAGTACAACAATACAAGAACATCTGCAGAAAAATATAGACACTTTTTACAAAATAATGAATATCAAATGATGACATCTGATTAATACGCCTTGGTCGGACGTGCGCGAGTTGCTTATCATTTCGGTGTTATATTAAAAGAAGAAGCACAAAAGTATCTTAAACGCAACAAAAGAGTGTTAAATATCCTAAAATAATAAAGTTTGTGTAAAAATTATTGTGAAAACGTTAATTATTTTGTTGAAAACAAATAAAAAAAGTGTTAAATATCCTAAAATAATAAAGTTTGTGTAAAAATTATTGTGAAAAATTTAATTATTTTGTTGAAAACAAATAAAAAGTGTTAAATATCTTAAAATAATAAAGTTTGTGTAAAATTTATTGTGAAAAAGTTGATTATTTTGCTGAAAAATGAAAAATGTAAACAAAATCCCAACTTGATGAAAGATGATTAAACATTTTCTTTTGTTTCGTTATCCGTTTCCCGCTAATATTTCAAGTATGTACTTATTTCGTTAAGAAAATAAAAGCTTTTATGTGTGTAAGTATAGAGCTTTTTTCTCATTGGGATCATATATTAAGCTCTTACTTTATCTGGCTTAAAGTTGCTTATTATCCGGTATGTTCTACATTCCACTTTCTAGTGGAATTCAATTGAAATCACTTCAGTTTAAATTTTTTATTTTCTGCATTCTTCTTTTTTACTTTTGAATTTCAATATTCATTACAAATATACCAAGGCGAATTCATAACAGGTGGACTTGATAGCGCAGCTGATAACTTTTTTTAGTTTTATTTTGGCGAACTATAATAGTTGGATTTCAAAATTTATTTATTTCTTTTGTTTACATTAAAGTTGAAAATTTACAAAAAATAAAAAATTTAATTGTGAAAACAAAGAAAAATTAAACGAAATTTAAATAAAAAGATTAAAACATATAAAACTAATAAATTCATATCACAGCAGTAGAATCTGCAGTTGATGAACCAAATTCTGAAGAAGCAACGTGCTTTTTTGCTTTTTGCAGAACATCAAAAATGAAAAGTTTACTTTTCAATTTCACCACTTTTGTAGAATATGCATGTACTTCTTTTATATCTAATTTATGTGGCCGGCATTTTTTGTTTCAGCAATTCCTGAGTTTGTGTGAGAGTGGAAATTTTTTAAAATTTCTTATTCCAAAATTAATATTTTGCATAACATATTTAGTTAAATATTAATTGTTTTATTAAGAACAAATTGGAATTGATTAGAAATTTTTGGGAAAAAGTGCGATTATAAATCTAAAAAACTAAATTATAGCAATTCCCATAAAAAACACCCAGAAATTCATATGTACATGTATGTATATTCCATTTGTACACCTTTCCCATTCTTCCTCATTCAAAGAACAGCAATTGCTGAAACATAAATTGCACATATGTATGTACATATAGACCGGCACACACGTACACAGAAAAAAATCATTGTAAAATCAACTAAAACCAGGTTGATTCAAGTAGTTTTGTTAACAATTTTGATTCATAAGCGTTTCATGTTAATTTAACATGATATTAAAGTAAAAAAAAATTATAGTTATCCACTTTAAAACAACTATAAATCATGTTGAATTGACATTGTACGCCAATTGAATCAAAGAGATTGTCATGTCAAAATAGCGTTAAGATCCTTATTGAAACAATATCAAGAACATTTATAACAACATGAATTTCATGTTGAATCAAAATAAACTTAATGTCGAATCAACTGTGAAGCCATATAGAATTAATGTTACAGCCATATTGAAATAACATGAAAAGATGTTAAAATTACAGGAAATTCCATGTTAATTTAACATGGTTCATGTATTGAAATAACAGAGTTAGTAAAAAGCAGTTAATTATTTATCTTTATTCATTTATAAACACATACCTACATACAAGTACATACATATAGCAAATACATTTAGCTTTACAAATATTTGTTTCTTAAATATTTATTTATTTATTGTTACAAATTCTACAAAGTAAATTTGCAGAATATGGTTGCACAAAAATGGCGCCGGTAACTAGACCATACATATGCCCATGATGTTAACAGTATTTTAAAAATGTTTTTGTGACTGACTATACCCGACCTATGCCTTCACATAGGAAGTAGCAACGAAATTCCACTAAAGAACCGCAAGACTATACGGTTATCCGTGGCAAATCATTCAACCAGTGCGAGCGAGACAAAAAACTCTCGAAGGCCAAATAACACAAGCAAGCCTGACCGCACTTAACAAATAATTACGATGACGCGAGAGCTGTTCTTCAGCCTAGAGCTGCTTAACGACTGACTCTAGCATTGTTTTTCCAATCTTATGTCAGTTTTGTTTATATTCGAAATGGGCACCGCTCACGTGATTAGCGTAAGTCATCATAAAAAATTTTTTGTTTCAATTACGTGAGCGTGCATGAACGCGAGTACAAAGAAATTGACCGTACATAAGAAGATTTTTAACGTGATTGCTTCGTGATTTTTTTTGCTATATTGTTATATTTTCGTATAATTTTTTAATTAATATTTCTACGTCATTACTTAAATTGTATTAAGTTTACGTTGAAAGGAATTGTTTCGCCCAAGCTTAAATCTTTCTTTACTCATTCCTTTATTAATTTTTGAAATTTTTTTCATAGACTAAAATTATTTTTATTAAAAAAGTATTATTGGAGCAATATATTATTCATCAGGTTAGCAGAATGGAGTTCAGTGATAATAATAATTTTTTAATTATAAAATTTTTTTTTGTGAATATTTCGTGAGTGTGAGTTGTCGTGATTGTGCGTAACTTTTTTTCCTACTTACTCACGTGAGCATGCATGAACGGGAGCCAAAAATATAAGGACGTGCATGAGTAAAATTTTTTATCGTGAGCGTGAGTGAAAAATCGATCACCATCCCATCTCTAGTTTATATTTACAAAATATTTATTGTTTTATTAAAATTTTCAATAGTTTCTTATAGATACTTATGCATTTGTGCTTGTTTTGAGAGTGACACTACCTTCTATATGGGCCGCAAATACTTTCAAAGTGATCCACATTTCCTTGTCTTGCTCATTTGTAGCGTCCAAAAAAATTCAATGGTTTCTGTTAACTTATTTTATTTAATTTTGTTTACAATAATTTTTGACAAGGTCTTAGACTTTACACAAACAAAAATTCCTTCTTTTTGTTGTATTGTTAGTCTTAATAATGCCACCTGTTTATTTCATTATGGTTACAAATTTCTACTATCAAACAATTTCTGCTATAAATAAAGTAACATCCCACATAAAAATATGTATTGTATTAAATTGCACTTAAAAGTAGGGGGAAATTATGTAAAAATAATAGCATCAAATCCAACACAATTTCAAAAATATTTAAAAGTATACCGAACAAAATCTGCAATTCAATGCAACCCATGAGTCAGACACGTAACATGCAACATTTTCGGGGTAATGAAATTTTAATGATCGCACTGCGGAGACCATATAGGGAGCTGCGTCAATTACCAGGAGATTTTTTTTTTTTGAAAAGAGCTACAAACCTGCATAATATGCAAATTTATGCAAGTTATATAAAAAATGCTTTATTTTTGGGAAAAATTTGAAAATGCATATTTTTCATGCAAAAAAGTTTATAAAACTTGCCCTGCTTATAACTATGTATGTATATGCAATAAATATTTTGTGCTATTTAATTTTATGTCCACAAAAAGCAATATTCTTTAATTAAAATAAATTTGAACTGAATTTGATTTCAATAAAATAAAGATTTTTAATGAAAAACAAAGATTTTTTTGTTCGACTCTAAGATTAAAAAATATATATGGCAACACTGGTTGTGAGTGAGTTTTCGTGATTGTGACTCACTTTTTTCCACTCAGGTGAGCGTGCATGCACGTGGACCAAAAATAAAAGATCGTGCATGAGTAAATTGTTTGCATTAATGAATTCCTGAACATAATTAAGCAATAATTTAGAAAAGCAAAATGTTTCTTTTTAAACAAATTTATTTACAGATATTTCACATTCTCTCTTACAATTAGGATTTTAAATATTTTTTATAAAACTAATTGTGAAAACCACAGAATATGAACTCATAAAAAGGCGCTTTATCATGTGCATTGTATTTCTTTTTCTGTCTTTCACACTCAAAATAACAATTGCATACAACAAAGTTGTGGTGTGTAAACATGGAATTGAAAAATTAAAAACTTCAAGTCTTTATTAATGCTTAACAGTGCAAAATTTTTTTTCTTACAACACAAATAATTTTTTTATGAATACGACCAACATAAATATTCAAGTCGAACTTCCATAATTCGAATTATCACTAACTCGAACTAATTTGGTTGGCAGTAGCGTTAAAAGAACAAATCACATACAATTTTCCTTCCGTAACTCGAATAAAAAACATACATTCATCCCAGCAAGAATGGTCTCAACAATTTTCAAAAATATTATCAACTCGTTTGAATCTGGATTTCGTTTATGTAGTAAACGAGTTAAAGACCCCAAAATTCAAAAATGTTGAAATTGAAGCTGATTACGAAGCTTGGTTAAAAGCAAACAAAATATCTTCCAGTGCTACTCTTAAGGATTATATTGAGGTAGATAATGAGCTCTGTACAACTAGCTCTCCTGCAGATGATGATATTGTTGAGCATAAATGCTTGACTTGAATCAGAGGTTCCAATCTTAAGCGGAACGGAAACTGAAGTCGAAAGTTCGGTAGAAGAAATTTCATAAAAGCCAACAAGAAATGATGTAGAAAGTTCTTTCCGAACAATAGACTATTATTTACAAACAAATGACACAATAACTGATGAGCACTACAAAGCTTTAAGGCCACTGGAGTTATTTTTTACTGAATATAACAAAAAAAACGTAAATTTTCAGTCACTTATTGCAGAATATTTGACTTAACTGTACGTTTATATAATCAAGTATGTAGTTTTCCATTAGAAGCTATTTTAAATAAAAATACATAACAAAAAACCATTTATTCTATTTTGACAAAAATTCTGCAACTCGAAGTCTCCATAAGTCGAAGTTTCTTTTGGGATAATGGTGACTCGAGTTATAGAAGTTCGACTGTAATGTTGTTTTATTTTTCTAAAATTTAATTAAATCATATGTGGCTTATCTGAACTGAGAAATTACTATCAAGTTCATCATCTTCCGAGTTCAAGTTAATGAACATAATTTTCTCTGCTTCCGGCTCTTTTGTGCCGTCGCAAGACTTTTCACACAGTAAGCTGCGGGCAGCTGATAACGCTCGCTTTGAAGCAGCACAGGTGGCTGGTGTTGCAAATACGGTGCAACTCAGTTTGTACAGAAGAGGAAAATTATTTTTTTGTAATTCCCACCAAGCAAATTGATCGAAGTCAGCACTATTTACAACATGAGTGTTTTTATAATATTGGATCTCCCTCGTAATGAGTTCATTAAGGTCGTGGTTTGCTTCTGTTACTACAAAATCTGAAAATAATTTTCTGCGCTTGGAGACAGGAGTAAGCAGTTCAGGTTCCTGTTTTACACTCGTTTTGGTTTCGTTCTTGAAACATTTCATTAGACGTATGCATTCCTCGTCAACTGATTTCTTTTCTTCATCGCTAAACTGCAACAGTTTATTTGTGGGGGGATAAAGGAAGAGTGCTAGTTTATGGACAGTTGTAATATTTTCCGTGACTATTAGCTCCAGTTTATAATTTAAGTTTTCTTTAAGACTCTCTATGAAATCAAAATCTCTGAACTCATTGTCATTTGTATCGCACGATTTTTTTAAATCATGCAAATACACCAGAACTAAATGTAACGTTGCAGAACTGTCATCCTCCAGAGTTTCTATAGCGTCTTCAAAGGGCTGAAACGTCTTTATCACAGCTCTCAAATGATGTATATCTATGACTGAAAGTTGTTCACTTTCTTTTCTACTTTCTAGAGCATTTACGATTTCATTCCAGTTAGTTTCTACTGAGCTTAACATTTTATACATTAAAATCCAACGATTTGAGTAAAAGTTGTGCAATAAGTCATTTAAAAGGCTATTAAGTCTAATTTTCTGTAGATAGCCCAATAGTTTTGAACAGGAACTTACAATTTTATCAACTTCAGGAACCTCTTTCACAGATGTGCGGAGGGCATTGTCGAGTAACTGACTTATACATTTTACATGGTTAGTATGCGGTATAGTTTTAAAAATGTCGACATCTGACACAATTATCGATTTACTTGAAAGTTTACAATCGAAATCCTCTAGAATCTGTTTAACTTTTTCCGGAATATTTTGATCTGAATATTTAAAGTAAGAAATTTATGTATTATTGTATTAATTCGGTTGTAATGAATCAATGTAAGATTTTAATTTTTCATTTGAGGATGAATAAATATTCCTACTACTCACATATCACGTAACGCGAATCGCTAAAATTAAAAAAAAAAACTCAAGAATCAATTTTTTTTTCATATTGTAGAGAAATTCAAATTATGGGAGCACGTTCTAATGGAATTTTAATAATTGCCACTGTTGTCATGAGATTTTCTTCAACTTCAGAAGTTCAACTGTATAACTACAGTGACCCATAACGAAATTGGTCCACTTATGAACAAGAACTTTAAGACGCATTAACTGTAACAAAACAGACTTAGAAACAATTTTTAAGTAAATACAATAAATATCACAACCACTCAGAACAAAGTTTCGTGTTTTCTATTTTCATACTCGGTAACTTCTTTGTATTCAACTGACACGACTTGGTGCTACGATCAGCTCGCAACAACCACCATTCGCGGCATATTTATTTGGTAAATATTTGAGTATTTTCTATTCAACATTCACTGCAGCCGCGGATGACAGATTTGATGATTTGTCATAGGTTTGACGATTTTAGGCGTTTTGATGATTTAGAGCCTCTTTTATTTTAAGATAAAAAGCTTGTGCAATTTTGACATACATATGTATATGCATATACATACAGTGGCTCAATAAAGAAGTCGGACAAGCATTACATATATAGGAACTCTAGTTGTTCTCACTGCACAAAATTGTTAAAAAAATATTTTGATTTTAATTATAAGAATAAGAATATGTAGTTTTAAAAAATTAAAGAAAATAACAAATTCAATTTATTTACACTCAAGTAACAGAACATAATTCACTTATGGCTTTAAGTAAACGCCAATAAAATAGTCGGACAATCGCACTTCACTTCCAATAGACTGTTGTAAAGAAGACTCAGTATTTTGTAGGTAGTCCTTTGCTTTTAATAACCGCTTCTAATCTTCTTGGCATTGATTCTACTAGGTTTCTATATACTGTAGGGTAAATTTTCGCCCATTCGTCCTTGATCGCTTTTTTTTTTCGCTTTTCTATTTAAAATTGTATATTTCTTGAGCTGGTTTTCCAAATGCGCCCATAAATGCTCTATGACGTTAAGATCTGGGGACTGTGCAGGGGTTTCTAGTACATGCGGACAATTGTACAGAAGCCACATACGTACCGCATGAGCCTTATGTTTGGGGTCGTTATCCTGGTAAAATTGGAATGTGTCTTCTATACCCAGTTTTTGACACTTGGCCCCAGATTCTTTTTCAAAATAGATAGATACTTAGTATGGTCCATGATACCATCAATGATGCACAGTTCTCCAACCCCAGATGCCGACATACAGCCCCAAACAAGAACGGAACCCCCACCATGCTTAACAGTAGGTTTTAGGTTTTTCTCTCTTAGTTCTTCGTTTGCCTTTCGCCATACATAGGACTGTCCGTCCGATCGGAATAAATTCAGTTTGCTTTCATCTGTGAATAATACTTTATTCCAGAATGAAAGGTCGAAATTTTTATAGGTTTTAGCAAAAGTTATCCGTTTCGCTCTATTGTCCTTATTTATGCGTTGTGAAATTTCCTGTGCCAGTTATGTGGCACTTATTTTTGGATCTTTTTTTACCTGTTGGACAATCTATCGCTCGTCTGAACTTGTAAATAACTTTGGTCTTCCAGATTTTGGATTATTTTTTACTGACTGTGTTTCTCTGTACCTTTTAATTACATCATGTACAGTTGATTTAGGTCTTCCAACAATATCACTTATCTCTCGAACTGTTTTACCTTCTTCAGAATTTTTAATAATAATTTTTCTGACTTCTTCAGTGGTATATAACTTTGGGTTTTCCATTTTCAATAATTTTTAGTAAAAAATGCACATTTTAGAAGTTTGTGGAAACCGCAGCTATTTTTAGTTATTTACACGATTCAAAAACTACAAATGGTGGCACATAACGGTAATTCCTACAATTGCTTTAACAAAAAAATTCAGGAGTTGCCATATGTCCGACTTATTTTTTGGCGTTTAACTTTGCACATTGAATATATAATTTAACTAAGTATCCAGGGATGGAAAATTTTTGTTTATTAGATTTGGTTATTTTAAGGCATTAACATAACATAAAAAAGGGAAGCTAAATTTTGTGGTTCATATGAATTTTGGTATGAAAATTTATAAGCTCAATATAAATCTAAGGTTTGTCCGACTTCTTTTATTGAGTCACTGTATATGGATAGGAATTAGTAATGCTTTTTAACAGCCTGTGCTCTTTCCTCTTATATACTAAAACTGTTACTTTAATAGCAAAGTAAAATTTTCCCCACTCTTGAAATGTGAAAATAAAAAAATAAAGAGTTCTTCATCTCTTATGATGAATATGAATAATTTGGTTCAGTTGCTCAGTATACGAAGATAAAGGAAGTGACCTATAAAAATTAGTATTTTTGACATTTTTAAAGAAAAGCGACAAAAATATTATGTACGAACAAGGGCGGCAAGTAAACGAAAGTATTAACATTAATATTGTATCGGCGAAAAATTTTTAATTAGCATAAAACTGCACATATTGTTTTATGTAAAAAATTGAATAACACTTAAAATGAGTTTATGTGATATATGTACAAACATGTGTGCTATATGAAAATATGACAGAAAGGCTAACAACGGATTTCTCTATCAACGCTTGTCTCTTAGAACTGTCAAAGAACATACAAAAGGAAATATTTTTATGGTATTTGATACTTTGAATAAAGTGACGCAAATATGCGGAATACATCGGGTATTGTGTTACAAAATGTAGTGAGGGTGAGCGGAAAGAAAATAGGAAATTAGAAAAATGAAAGAAAGAGCTAAGGAGCTGAAAGAGCTCACTCTTATAAGCATGTCCCTTCGTTCAATTGAACTAGTTCGTTCATGAACTACCCAATTCTAATTTAGAGGCGTTACTGAATATAAAAATTAATGATTTTACTAATTTCGTATAATTCGAAGAAAAATACTTTTTTGCGCCATGAAAGGGAGACAAAAGGCTAAGATTGAAAATCTCACGGTACGTAATATGTGAACAGCTTTAGTTTTACACAGAGCTGTAAATGATTGCAATCGATTTAATTGCAATCACATGATTTCGCTTTAATGATTGCTAATTTTTTGATTGCATTCAAAATCGTAAATTGATTTCATGATTTCAATTTGAAATCATGAAATCAATATGATAAAAACGATTGAATCAATTTTTTGAAATCAATTCATATATAAATTGATTGCAATCAAATTTGATTGCAATCGATTTGATTGCAATTACTTTAATTGCAATCAAATCCAGTAATTGCAATCAAAGTTAAATCAGAATCAAAATCTTCGTTCTTTTCAAATGAAAAATGGCAATTTTTATTTACAAAGTTTTGTAAAATTGGTAAACATTATTTCTAATTGCAATCAGTTCTTCCGTAGAAAAAAAAAAATGCAACAAATGACTAACAAACCTACGTTTTTCATGTCATTTTGGAGCCTTTTACTATAGTTGTGATTTTAAGGGAATTTATTGAAATCACATGATTTCAAGGGAATTTATTGAAATCACATGATTTCAACAAAAATTTGATTGCAATCGAATTGATTACAATTAAATTAATTGCATTCAATGATTTCTAAAAAAAATGATTTCAAAATGATTGCAATCAAAAAATATATTCAATATATAAAAATATTGCAATTTTGACAAGATTTCATTTTGAAATCTGAAATCATTTAGAAATCAAAGAATGAAATCAGTTTGGTTGAAATCACTTTGATTTCAATGTCAATTGATTGCAGCTTTTTACAGCTCTGGTTTTACATGTGTAGTTTTTTTTTACCTTGGAGTGTCCGCAGCCCCAGTAAACGAAATCTTAATACTCCATTTTTCAAATAATGTATATTTACTGCAATATAACTCTGTTTTGTCAGAGTATCGGCCCAGATATCGGTTGTCAAGCCAAAGCCATTCTCCTTTATTGAAGCTATTTCCGCTTTAACTCTTTCAAAGCAATTTTCATAAATTGCGGATGTATTTTGTAAAATCACCGGTACGGTCGGTAGCAATCTCTCAATATCTAAATCACCGCCAAATCTCGATCCCAGACTTGCTATCTCTTGAAAAACAGCCAGCAGATCTTTATTCTGGATCAGATTATATGGCCGGCAATCCTTTATTATCCATTTCATTAGAAGTTTTGTAACATTATTCAGAGGGTTTTCGATATTTGCTATTATTGGTTTCTCCTCTTCGACTATTGAAATTTCATTCTCCATATTTGTAATATATTGCTGACAGCATTTATGCTTTAATAAATTTGATATTGAGTGTGGATTGTATTTAAGCACTTTTTGACAAGTTTTGCAGAAAACATATTCCGATATTAGTAACGCCTCTCTATTCATAATTCTGTACAAGACTGACCATACTTTGCTTCGGCCAAGTTTTTCGTACGTAAGAAGTTCTCCTGTGGCAATTTTCTCAGCAATTCCAAGAGCACATAGTTTATTTAACTGAAGCAATATAAAGCAACAATAAAATTTAAAATCCTCGTTAGTTTGAATTACATACCTCGTTTGCTTCCATTATGCTTGATAAACCATCCAAAGTATTTTGTTAGTAAACTATTTACCGTTTGCTTAACAAGTATAGAAAAAAATAACACAGATAAACAAACGAGTATATTCGAATGAAATACAATAACTATAAACAGAGTACGAAATTGACATAAACACTTCTTTCGTACAAATACCGTGTATACTCAACGAGCAACGAGTAAATACTAACCACAAACGTGTAAATATTAATTTATCGAGAGTACGATTACTCCTGGTATATACTCAGTGAGAAATGAGTGTTTGTGTTATAGAGTCTAACACAAACACTCATTTCTCTATAATAAGTGTGTTCGAGTACCCAAAAGTTTTTGCAAATTTTTACTGCATTTTACGAAATAGCGTTCCTTTACTCAAGTTACGGTAAATGAGAACACAAATTGAGAGCGTAAAGTGACAGTTCTTTGCTGATAATTTAATAAATTTTACTGCAGAAATTTCTTGTAGTAAAATTTAGTAAATCAGAAAAACATATGATTCAAAAGGTAAACAAACAAAAGTAAGAAATTAAAAAGTATACAATTTGTGAAAAAATTATTAAAAAAAAAGAAAAACTAGGACAAAATGATAAAAATTCAATTAAATAAATTATTTTTAAACTATTCCTTCGTTAAACATGTATGTACAGATATGCATTTGAAAAGAAAAAAAAATTTTTGTAGAAACATTTTACAGCCGTTTTCGTTGCTATTTTGTTATTTCTTTAGAGTTGTGAAAATGTTAAGTATATGGTTACTTACTACTGCATTTGCTTTTAAGGTAGTCAATACCAAAAACAAATAATCACATACCTTTAAATAAATTTAATCACACAAATTAGAAAAATTAATTAAAATGAAAATAAACACCTGGAAACGATTATAGAAAATAATTTGTTTATATTTTCTTAAAATATTCGTGTTATAATAAATATTGCATAGAGTACCAACAAAAAAGAGTTGAAATTTTTCAGTTTACTCAGTAATTACTCATTTACTACAAAAGTACTTGAACACACCTAATATTGACGTATCCAGTAATATTGTACATATCTGCTCATACAATGTTTTCTATTTTTCTATCGCATCAAGTACATACATACATACATATATTAAGAATCTGCCGAACGCTTCTTGTATGCTGCAAAGTAGAAAGAAAAACA